>SEYY01023705.1:100000-102500 GCA_009176605.1 Armadillidium nasatum
TATATATATTATATATCGTCTGTGTATGAAGAAAGATTGAATGGCTGAGATTAGTAATAACTGTAGTAACTGAGTAATAAATTCTCCACAAATATATTTTTTAACCCGATCTCTCCTCCCTCCCCTTCACTCCACCTCCTCTACCCTATCCTCTCCCTTCCCCTCTCCCCTTCCCCCTCTCCCCCTCCCTTCCCGTTTCCCTCCTCCCCTATCCTAGATGTTTCCGTTTTATCTCTTTACTTGACTGCTGTTCTCATTCTTTAAGTCACAGCCAGTGTTAATTGGAAGACCCTTCCTTTCACTATTTTCTCCATTATATTTGGGAGGAGGGGGGAGAGAGAGAGAAGACTTTATTAAATGTATGCGTGCGTGTGTGTGTGCGCACGCGCGAGCACTGAGGAATAAAAATAGAATATTTTTTAAAAGTTTTTTTTTTTTTTTTTTTTTTTTTTTTTTTGAAAAGTCCTTATGAAGATTTATTGACGCATTTTAAATTTTTATTATTATTATTTTCCATTTTTCTTCGTCTATAATTTTCTTTCATTTTCTCTTCGTAGTGTCATTTCTTTGCAAAGATATCACATATCTTTTTTATATAATCATATCAGTTAGGCATGAACGTGGAAAGAGAGAGAGAATTGTGAGTGTAAGCGAGAGAGAGAGAGAGAGAGAGAGAGAGAGAGAGAGAGAGAGAGAGAGAGAAAAAGATTTTGACATTTTTTTAAAAAAAATTTGAAAAATATTAGGTCTAAAATTAAATTGAGACGGAGAGAGTTCCTTCGTAAATAAAAAATATTAAAATTTCGGGGTGGGTGCAGTTTAACCCTCAAATTTCCACCATCCCCATATCCAGGAGCCCACCCAATGGTACTATATTTTCATCTACACACAAATTATTGCTATAATATTCTTAAAATACCACATAACTTCATTTTTATGAAAATTATAGATTGTTTTGCCATCTGTGTGTAAAATCTACTTTCCGACCATAACTCCTCTATAGTTTGTATTAAAATATACGAATATAAAAATATACTCCCTGAATTAAATTGAAGCACAACCTAAATTTGTTACCTAATTTTTTATTTTTTTTTTTTCCTTTTTGAGTAATGAGGTTTGCATTGGAGTGACGAAACTTTGAAAAAGGTTTGCCATTATGGTTTTTCCTCTGCAACAACTTCGTATCTTTGATTTACATCTTTAGTTTCCATTTAGTTTAGTTTCCATATTTTATACATGAATTACTTCTACTAAACGAACATGGACTTATTCTAGGAGGAGAGCTCTCTATAGTTAGTTGTTTCTTAGTGATCGCACTAGGGGGAGAATCAGGATCATTAACCATGCGTATCGATCGCTACTTTTCTACTCTTCTATTCTTATTCTTCTTATTTGTCGTTGGCTATACCTTAACCCTAATTATATATATATATATATATATATATATATATATATATATATATATATATATATATATATATATATATATATATATATATATATATATATATATATATATATATATATATATATATATAATCATACAAACTTTTTAACACTCCTTTTAGGAAATTATATTAAATATTATAAAAAAGTCTTCTTAATTTCCTTTAATGATAATACGTGTAACTTCATTTATAGGTTACCAACGGAGCAAGGCCTTCAGAAACCTTAATTTTAATTATTGATTTTATTTATGTTCATACTTTAGAAAATTTCATTAAATTTCATATACATTTTCAATAATAAGCATAAATTTTATGTTTTTGTAATGTTATATAATATATATATTATATATATATATATATATATATATATATATATATATATATATATATATATATATATATATATATATATATATATATATATATATATAGTATAACATTTTGTGAATGGGTATATGTGTGATGAATATTGTTTTAAGTGAATTATATATAACACTTGACTGATGAAGCCTAATTCTCAGCGGCTCCGATCAACTCTCTGCAGCAGTTCCGAGTTATTACACAAGATGCGGGAAGAGCAGATTTTTCCGTCAGTATAACGTCGCCATCTGGGATGAGAGTGAGGGCTCACGTTGTTCCAACAAGAGAAGGTTATTTGGTTAATTTTACACCTACGGAACTTGGGGAATATTTGCTCTCAATTCAGTTTGGAGGGCAACCTATAAGTGCTGCCCCTTATAGATTGACTTGTACGCCTGGTGGATCGGCTAATTCCGTAAAAGCTTGGGGTCCAGGACTTTCATATGGTGTGGTGTGTCGACCAGCAGAATTTGTAATAGATACTCGGGAAGCTGGCCAAGGTGGCCTTGGTGTAACTGTGGAGGGCCCTTGTGAAGCTGCAATCAACTGCAGAGATAATGGAGATGGCACATGTGCAGTCGCTTATTTGCCGACAGAAACTGGTATTTACTCAATTAATATAACTTTCAATGATGAACATATTCATGGGTCGCCTTTCACTGCAACGGTCACTGGAGACAGCCCTCTAAAGC
>SEYY01023705.1:112500-122500 GCA_009176605.1 Armadillidium nasatum
AAATTTAATATACGAAAACGTTTTTGACAAAGCGTCAAGTTGTCAACTCATATGAAAAATCACATGTATAATTAAAAATGATTTAGAACAAAATATCGATTTGAAGAAATTTCGATATTATATCGATATTTTAATACTGTACTTCGATGTATCGATATATCGCCACTTCGAAATTTAAATGTTAATATAAACATATTGATATAATAGCTTTTGATACTGCTAGTATCGATATTTGTTAACAGGCTGTCATGTTTTAATCTTCTGTCAGGCTTTCCGTCATCAAACAGGTACCATATTGTCAAACATGTTTAATGAGTCGTTTAAATAATATAATTAGTTTGTTTATTTTAAATGATTATTTTAAAGTTTCTGTGTGGCGTTTGACACGTCACTTGCCTTTTTTTTTTTTTTTTTTAAATTATGGGAAATACGAATTTGAATTGCTATTATAAAGTCAAAAATTAGTCAATTTAGAAGTTAGACATAACTGCTGATAACTTGAACTATTTTTGCTTTTAACGGAGACAAAATATTCAGCCTCCCTCGGTCATTCAAAATGATTGCGAATAATTATTATTCAACAACATCCTGTTATCTGTATTTCAAAAAGGTTTCTGCAAACCCTTTTAGTATTGTTACGAGATAAGGCATCAGTGCTCTTTCTTTGAACGAAATAAGAATATTAAATTATTTAACCTCAAGATATAATCAAACACTGAAAATGACTTGCAGAACCCTTCAAAAAAATCGCAATGGCAAAGTCATTTTTTCAAACCCAAAATAAACCTTTTACTTCATATATATATACAAATATATATATATATATATATATATATATATATATATATATATATATATATATATATATATATATATATATATATATATATATATATATATATATATATATATATATATATATATATAATATATATATATAAAATAGGGGCCTGATGGACATCCTCGTAAAGTAAAAGTAACAGAGAATAGCGACGGAACTTTCACTGCCTCTTATTTGCCTGACGATTGCGGAAAATACAAAATCAACGTAAAATACGGAGGGGAAGACGTCACGTCCACGCCAATACCTGTTCAGGTTCAAGCAACTGGAAAGGTAAATCTTTGTTATGAAAACTTAATTTTGTATTAAAAAATTTGAAATATTTAGCTAAGGCCAGAGTGATTGGGCCGCTATTTTCAGTTTTATAAAGAAAACTGAACAGTTTTAATATTTTTAGATGTTTCTACACGACTTTAAGAAGCTTAATAATTCTCTCACTCCTCTACTTTTCTCTCTCTCCTCTCTATCTCCTCTCCTCTCTCTCTCTCTCTCTCTCTTTCTCTTTATCTTTCTCTCTCTCTTTCTCTTTTTCTCTTTTTCTTTCTCTTTCTCTCTTTATATATATATATATATATATATATATATATATATATATATATATATATATATATATATATATATATATATATATATATATATATATATATATATATATATATATATATATATATATATATATATCAGGCTGATAAATGTCGAATAACGGAGGGCAACACAAAAAAACTGTTGCCATAGGTGAAGAATATTGCATTTCTGTAAATGCCCAAAATGCTGGGCATGGGGCAGTAACCTGTCGAATTAGGTCTTCGTCAGGAAGGTAAGAGTAATTAATAGGAAAATATATATATATATATATATATATATATATATATATATATATATATATATATATATATATATATATATATATATAATATATATATATATATATATATATATATTATATATATATATATAGAAATTTTAAAGTTGAAAGCAAAAATTTTTTGACAGCTTATTGACAGGAGACAAGTTTTATTGACATGTCATTTACTTATTATTATTATTATTATTATTATTATTTTATTATTATTATTATTATTATTATTATTATCATTATTGTAGTATTAATAGTAGCAGCAGTACTGAATGTTATGGTATTAAAAACCGCTCTAAATAATAAAGGTTGTGGGAATTATAAAATTATTGCTTGCAGCTTCTATACATTTGGAGATTTCTCCCTTTATTAAAGAACTCATTGAGTCTTTAAAGAACTCACTGAGTCTTTAAAGAACTCACTGAGTTGTGGACTCTTTGTCACTGTGGCAATCAATTTGGACATTTACACCAATTCTTTCACGAAATGTAAAAAAGAAATGTTTCATCATAATTACCATTTCACTGCAATAAAAACGTCTTAACAAAATTACCATTTTACTGAAAAAAATTCATGTTGCAATATAATTACCATTTTACGGAAAAAATAAACTTGTACCAAAACACCGATTTTCCAAACCAATTTCCTTCATACTTTTTAATATTTTCCTATAAAACATTTTCAACAAATTCTAAAAAAGCAAACATCCAATACTGAGGGACACTCGGTATCTGGAATTTTAACTTTAACAACATCAAAACCAGTGACTCTAACATTTTAACACTTAAATTTTATTATCAGCTCTCTTTCAGGTAATAGTTTTTTTTTTTTTTTTTTTTTTTTTTTTTTTTTTTTTTTTTTTTTTTTTTTTTTTTTTTAAACAACTGTCAGCATAAAGCTTTCCTGAAGGATTCAGTAGTGCTGTTACTGTCAAAAAAAAAAGATAACTTTCTGGTGTTTAAATTCTGTCCATATATACAGTATACACATACATACATACATGCATACATACACACATACATACATACATACACACACATACATACATATATATATATATATATATATATATATATATATATATATATATATATATATATATATATATATATATATATATATATATATATATATTATATATATATATATATATATATATATATATATATATATATAAAAATATACTATATGTATGTTGGAGGTAGTTTTTGTTTGACTTTATAATTATGCGCTAAACGCTATTCATTTTCGTAATTTAGAATCATTTGCATTTGTTACAATGTCATTGAATTAACACTTTTAATTTTGTCTTGGCAGTGATATATATATATATATATATATATATATATATATATATATATATATATATATATATATATATAATATATATATATATATATATATATATATATATATATATATATATATATATATATATATATATATATATATATATATATATATATATATATATATATATATATATATATATATATATATATATATATAGATAGATAGATAGATAGATAGATAGATAGATAGATAGATAGATAGATAGATAGATAGATAGATAGATAGATAGATAGATAGATAGATAGATAGATAGATAGATAGATAGATAGATAGATAGATAGATACTTTACCCAATTCGAAATTCTAAAATCCCCAGTGGAGATAAATATGGCTACCTTTGATTGAAAATCCAGACCTTTGACTCTAAAAGTAACTGATTTCGCAATACTGTCCAAGTATACAGAAGAAATAGTATGCAAACTAAAACAACAGAATTCCATTGTCAATACTATCACCTGACTATCTCAGTAACAGACCCTCGTACTATAAAGCAATCTCATTTGCTGGTTTAGTCTAAGATATACACTTAAATCTGCCTGTCCTTATCAATCAAATTTTACCATTTTAGGTTATTGGATATAATCTTCGGTCTTACTATTAGTAACGTATAGACTACCTGTGTGTTTACCGCTCTTTGACATAATGATGAATTACACATCAAAAGAATTGGATAATATGCAGCTTTGTCGATAAATGAGTAGAATCCAAATTCGAATATGGCTCATCTACTGTTTGCAGAAATGTACCAGACTCGACAATGCCCGGCGATTGGAACGTATGCGGTAATCCATCAGTCTCATGGAGTGTGGTTCCTTTCGACGCCGAACCAATGACTGCGGTGCTATAAGACATCCGCAAGCATGATGGGGAGGAGAATGTGCTCGACATCATTGCTGAACAATCTGGAACCAGAACAAGCAACCTTTCCAGAAAGCTACGCATTTTGTACGCGGCAATATGGAGAACCCTCCACAAACAACAATTTCCCCGTTTTATGTGCAGAGGGTATAGATCCTCAACGTTGAAGATTACCCATCACTGTTACTGTTTTGTTTATTTTTTTCTGACAGCGCAACTATCCACAGTTTTATTCCTTTGTCCTCTTTATAGATCATGCAAAATTTGTATGAGATTCGATAATGAATATCTACAATGAACATCGATAAACCAATTCCAATCCTTATGCAATGATAAAATCTCTATCTTTGGTAATCATTTGCTAGGACCGAAGTTTCTGTCAAACACAATATCTGAACGATCATACACACTGGTTTTTGAGCAAGAATTAGAGGATCTTCTGGACAAAATTTCACTTACTTTAGATCATGTACGATGATTTGGTTTCCATACAATTTCGTAATGAAGTTTATAATAATAGACTTTTCAAACTGATGAAAGGGTTCAGATGGACCGATTCCAACCCGTTGGACTGTGACTTTTGAGTCCATTTATAATGCGACAACCTCTATTGCTACCCAAGGTCCTACCTTTGACCTTCTTCGTGATTGTTTAAACCAAACCTTTGATGTTATATAAATATAATTAGCTAATAATACTGGAGCTTGTTTTTCAGTCGTTGGTAAGATGATGTGAGGCTTGTAAAATAGACAAGGTTAATATTTCGAGCATCTCCTCTAAAATGTGTGTAATCATAATATTTAATTCTTAGGATGTTCCTTTTTTTTGTAATGTACCGTCCTCCAGTGGTTGTTTTAATCGACTTTCCGTCATACATCGCATATTATAAACGTTGTACCACACAGCTGTGAAGGGTTCTATTATGCGTACGTGTTTGCTTCTACATACCCATATTATGTATACAACTGCAAATATACAGTCCTTCAATAGATTGTGTCAATTGCTATTATAAAAGACTTCTACCTTGTAGTATTCCTATTCTGGAGTTGGTACGATTTTCGTATCGTTGTAACCTCTGAACAATAAATATATTCTGGGACCCTTGTTCACATTTTTTTTTTTTTTTTTTTTTTTTTTTTTTTTTTTTTTTTTTAGATTTTTGGTCTGTACAACCAAGGGTCCAAGTTTGGATAATATTCTATATATATATATATATATATATATATATATATATATATATATATATATATATATATATATATATATATATATATATATATATATATATATATATATATATATATATATATATATATATAGATATATATAGATATATATATATATCTCGCTGTATAGCTCAGAGGTAGAGAACTCTCCCTGGCTAGTGAGAGGACCATGATTTGAGATTGGGCGAAGCTGTAGAATATGAGGTGTTTACTCTAATTTTCGCTTCGTTTCGATCCGATTTAAATGAATACAATAGTGACGTGCTTTGTTACTGATGGAATATGTTCCCGATATGTACGATACGTATCTGCCATTGGCCCGTGAATCCCAGGGACTTTTTCGTAGGGTTCCGACAGGATATTAAATTCTTCTAGGGAGATTATATAATATATATATATATATATATATATATATATATATATATATATATATATAATATATATATATATATATATATATATATATATATATATATATATATATATATATATATATATATATATATATATTTTATATTATTTATTATTTTTTTTTCCGAAAGTTAAATCCAAAGGAACGAAATGATGCAATTAAAAATATAAAGTTTTAATTTTTTTTTCAAGTTGTTAAATATATTTGTTTGTTGAGAGAGAGAGAGAGAGAGAGAGCGCTTGCAAGAAGCTAGTTTGGCACTCTAACATTCATGGCCATTCTTATATTTAAAAAAAAAAAAAAAAATTTTTTAAATAAATAAAAATTCTTATGCCTTGAATTAAAGTTTAAATTAAGAATTTATTTTGAAATTAATATTTCAAATATAAATTTTTTTAAAAAAAAAATTTTTATGATAATTTGCTTATAAATTTTACGCTTATTTTTTTACTTTTTTTTATTTTATTTTTTTTATTTATTTATTTTTTTCTAAATGAATTGAAAGATCTTATAACCTTTAATATTTATAATAAATTAAAAAATAATTAATAAATTCTTCAAGAAATTTAGTTGAATAAAATTAATATTAAATCATTAATTTTAATAAGTTTCTAAATGTTCATTTGACTTGGTTATAAATACACTAAAAAAATAAAAAAATAAAAATAAAAATATTAGCATGATTCATCTTAAGCATTGAGCCAAGGAATATTAAATTTCACATTTAGATAAATAAATAATAATAATAATAGTAATTAATAAATAATAATAATAATAATAATAATAATAATAATAATAATAATAATAATAATAATAATAATAAATAGAATTTGTTCTTTCAATTTCAATATTTTTTTCTTTCAACTACTACTTACTATGAATCTTAATAATAATGATATAATAATATAATAATATATAATAATAATAATAATAATAATAATAATAATAATAATTTAAAATTCTTTCAATTTAAGTATTTTTTCCTTCACCTACTACTATTACTTTGAATAATAATAATAATAATAATAATAATAATAATAATAATAATAATAATAATAATAATAATAATAATAATAATAATAATAATAATAATAATAATAATAATAATAATAATAAATGAGTGTATGGAGGACTGAAAGCTTTGCTTGTCATATCTCAGCAAAATGAATGAGATTTAATGAAACTGAAAACGTCTTCAATGTTTCTCTTTTAAAATTCCTTTCGTACTTGACTCGCGTCATTTATTATATACGAAGGTCAGTCACGTCATTTTTTTCACTCTTTGAAGTATCTTCCTTCTGCAGGTGAAGGCTGACGACAGGCTGTTATGTTGTTGTTGTTTTTTACATTCCGAATTATTAAGAAGGGGCTTTAGGTTCTAAATGACTTGTAATTAGTTTTTATTTTATATATATATATATATATATATATATATATATATATATATATATATATATATATATATATATATATATATATATATATATATATATATATATATATATATATATATATATATATATATATATATATATATATCGGTATATCGGTATCGGTATATATTATATCGGCGGTATCGGTATCGTATCGACGGAACTTTTAACCACTTAAAACAATTAAACTTTTTTAGGACTTTTTTTATATTTTCGTACTTGAAAAGTTTTGGCTTTTCTCAATTAATTTTTATCTATTTTATTAATTTTTTATTTATTTATTTATTATTTATTATCGATTTTATTAAATTTATTTATTAAATGTGACAATTTAATATTCCTGGTATGCAAAAACGAAATAGGCCTCAACAACACTATACCGGTTTTCTCGAAATAAAGCATTAACGCTCCACTCTTCGAAATATTTTTCTTAGAAGAACCAATTTCTTTCTCTATCTGAACAAATTTTTAAGAGATTATCCTCTGTGGCGTCTCTAAAATGTTTTTAAGATACTATTCTTGTTTGATCTAGATATGAACATCTTCTATCCTTATATAGAGAGCGTGTCACATGTATAATGTGAATGAATCTTCTGTTATTTTCAAGGATAAATTCTTAAGACTATCGTCTCTCCACCTCGGCAACTCTTACAGGCTCATGAAATTTTTCTGCAGTCACAGTTGGATCGCTTTCCTTATGCAATCGCTAATGGTATTTAAACTATTCTAATAAACCTTCATATATACCTCTTTGTGTGACACTTTTTTTTCTAGCAGTCACGTCTTATATCAGTCCAACTCGGACTCTATAGGCAACTTAACGATATGCTCATTCTTAATAGATGGTTGAGCAACAACTGTCAACGATCAGCCAATTCTAATATGTACTGATTGAAAACCTAGTTTCCCGACGTTGGGGGAAGATACGTATGCTGAAATAAAACATTTCACAAGGTGGTCATGGGAGGTATTTCTTACGGCTGTTGATTGGTGTAACATTTGATTTTCTAGGAGATCGGCTACATATTAACTGTAATTTTAAATTTAATTGTAAAAGTAGAAAGAAAATAATGGTATATGATGGAAGTAAGTAGTGCAAATTCTCGTTGGAAAAGTTGTCAAATTCTCTAGAGGATGTAAATCTTCAGCAAAGCCACCAAATGCCTTAGTTATCATACATACTGGAATAGGTGTCTAAGTCAAAATTTATTATGACCGACTCCTCTCTCTTTTTTTTTTTTTTTTTTTTTTTTTCAAGCAAGTAACAGACTTAAAATAATTATGCTTATCCGGGTATCAGCAAAATAAATAAATAAATATATATATATATATATATATATATATATATATATATATATATATATATATATATATATATATATATTATATATATTATATATATATATATATATATATATAATAGAAAATTAACCTAACCTAACCTAAACTATGCAAGATTGTCAGTTTTAATTTATTTTCTCCCCATTTTGCAGTGACCTTGATATTGACATTGAGGATAATGGTGATGGAACTTTCAATATTTATTACACCGTCAAGGACGCCGGAGATTATACGCTCTCAGTCAAATTCGGAGGTCAGCCCGTTCCTGAAGGTTTCTATTCATTCACGGTAAGAAAGAATCCCCACACGCGCGCGCGCACACACACACACAAATAAATAATTAAATAAATAAAAAAATAAATAAATACATCTTTACATTTCATTCAACAAAGTTATGTAAAAATTTTGACGTGTTTTTTAAAGGTATATTTTCGTGATTTTGCTTCCACGTTAGAATATACTCTTATTATTACCTAATAATGGCCTACTTATAGTGAAAATATACAAGAAACATCCGTAGAGTTGTTGTTAATTATATACGAAATCTAGTTTATATATATATATATATATATATATATATATATATATATATATATATATATATATATATATATATATATATATATATATATATATATATATATATATATATATATATATATATATATATATATATATATATATATATAAACCACTGTAATAACCGCAGATGAACAGTATAATTTAAAAACCCAATATTAAAACTTAAAATAAAACGGCAAACGTTCTCGGACAAATCGTCCCTTATCAACCCAAATAAATAAATAAAGTCGAAGAAAAGAAATGTATTAAGACATTAAAAAATCATTAGAAAAGGAGACTCATTCCGAGCAAAGACGTTAAGACACTGACCGTGAATGTCTTAACGTCTTTGCTCGGAATGAGTCTCCTTTTCTAATGATTGTTTAATGTCTTGATTTTTTTTTTTTTTTTTTTTTTTTTTTTTTTGTCCGACTTTATATATTTATTTGGCTTGATAAGGGACGATTTGCCCGAAAACGTTTGCCTTTTCATTTTCAGTTTTAATATTTTGTATATATATATATATATATATATATATATATATATATATATATATATATATATATATATATATATATATATATATATATATATATATATATATATATATATATATATATATATATATATATATATATATATATACATATATAAATTAAATTTATATTGATTTTTAATAGTCATTTAAAATTATTTAAAAGTCGTAAAAGTATACTAAAGTTAAAAACTAAATAATAATAATAATAATAATAATAATTATAATAATAATAATGATAATAATAATAATAGTAATAATAATTTTGTTCTGTCTTAACTTTTAACTCTATAATTTAATAATAATCTTTTAAATGTTATCACCAGTTCACTCTTGTGCCCATTTCTATTGTAAACCTTGCATTACTTTTCCCATTTTGAAAAATTTATAATAATAATAATAATAATAATAATAATAATAATAATAATTTTTTTTTTTTTTTTTTTTTTTTTTTTTATTTTTTTTTATTTTTTTATATATATTTATATATATATATATATATATATATATATATATATATATATATATATATATATATATATATATATATATATATATATATAATCTAATGCATCATAATGCTC
>SEYY01023705.1:140000-152835 GCA_009176605.1 Armadillidium nasatum
TATATATATATATATATATATATATATATATATATATATATATATATATATATATATATATATATATATATATATAATTTAAAATAAAAATTTATAGTGAGGAGTTAGTGACTATCAAGACTTTTTAAATGTGATAAAATGTTATATTCTTATGTTATTAAATTTGTTACCCGTTGGGGAACAGTTATTAAAATTTCCGTTTCGGGATTCTGATTATAAGTCTATTCGATTTGATTGGCCGCGATGGCGTTCAGTTAGTTTTAATATATAATATATATATATATATATATATATATATATATATATATATATATATATATATATATATATATATATATATATATATATATATATATATATATATATATATATATATATATATATATATATATATATATATTATATATACTTATATAATATACATGTTTTTTTTGCAGTTCTTTATTGTTTACCTTTAGGTATTGTTCTTTATGTTAATAGTAATGTCACAATGTTAAAACCATGAAACAAATACTAACGTACATTCATACAAACAAACATCCTCTTCCTGTCAATTAAATTAATTTGGCTTTTTTTAAAAAAAAAAATATGACACAACCCTTTTTCTTTTTTCTTTTTTTTTTTTTTTCACAAAACATACGAATTTCAATAACGGTTAATGTAAAAAAAAATCAATAATAATAATAAAATAAAGTAAGAGGAAATACAAAATTGAATTTTTATTAGTTTGATAGGTGGATTTGCATTTTGAGCTAGGTGGAATTTTTTTTCCTTTTATTTTTTTTTAAGGGTTGAACTTGCGTTAGTCTTTTGAAAGAAAGAAAAGTTGAAGTAAATAGAAAGAGTAGAAGCGATCTTCTAAGAGACTGAGTAAACTCAAAAGCTTTGAGAATCTCGTTCTGTACATTCAAAGGATTTCTCTCCCGTCAAAGCAGTTATCATTTCGAATAAAGTAAAAAGATGCACAAGTATATGTTAGATCATTTATTAACTCCGAAATACCTCAAGAGTTTCTGTGACGAAGTCGGAGTGTGGTTCCATCAGACCATGAGGAAAAATATGACAGAATACAGTAACTAAATTTAGAAGACAGTAGATAGAGTCCATAGGGGGAAAAATGTTAACAACATGAGAAGGATCAGAAGTTAGTAAAATTTCCATTTCATTAGTCTCATCTCCAAGACTGTCTGGGATTCGAGTACGAACTTTGTTACGAAGCCCTTCCAACTACTATAGATCGTTATTCACAGAAATATTAAGGGATTTCACTGGAGGAAAGCTATTGACGGTAAGGAACATAAACTCATTTGTAACGGAGATAATCAGAAAAAAAAGAGAGCTTATGGTCCTCCTTAGAATTCAGAATAGTCAAGAGAAATTTGAAGAGTCATTTGAATTAGAAAAAAGAGCGCATGTGAATATAATCTTAGATGGATAAGAAAGTCGAAACTATAAAGCAGAAATTTGCAAGACTCTGAAAACGTATGAATATGCAACTAATTTGCGTAAATAAGGTCCCATACTCCTTTGGGTGAAAATTGAGTGTAGAGATTTAGTAACAGCACAACAAAAACATTTGAATGAAAATTAAAATATTGAGTAAAAAGAGAGCAAAGTAATAAAGCAATATTTACCGTGAGGAATGCTCATTTTGGAGAAGGGATGGGAAAAAAGGAAAAAAGTCACCTAATTGGCCATACCTCCAAGATTTACTGATGTCACCACATGTTACACCACCTTTGTTTTATATATATATATATATATATATATATATATATATATATATATATATATATATATATATATATATATATATATATATATATATATATATATATATATATATATATATATATATATATATATATATATATATATATATATATATATATATATATATATATATATATATATATATATATATATATATATATATATATATATATATATATATATATATATATATATATATATATATATATATATATATATATATATATATATATATATATATATATATATATATATATATATGAAAAGTTTCATGAATTGTTGGAGGGTTGTTGTATTCACATTAAAGTATGTTATTTATAATTTTTTTGTTTTTTTTTATTTAATTTTTTTTTGTAATTACTCTTTCAGGCCTTTACTGAAGAAGAATTTCAAGAACAGAAGAAGTTAAACGGTTACGAAGAAAGCCCCATTCTTATCAAAAGACAAGACTCCAGTTACAGACCAGTTGAACTCTGTAGTATCCCTCTACCAACCACCGGTGGTCACGTAACTGGTGAGTTTCTTTGTAAGATGCAATTTTCATGCCACTTATTTTAGTTAATTAATCATCAATCTTCAAAACAGGTTTGAAGATTATATTATATTATATTATATTTATTAATGTATTATATTTCAGCTGAAGTAAAAATGCCTTCTGGAGATAAAGATAAGCCCATTATTGAAGACAATCGAGATGGAACTGTCGCTGTCAAGTATAATCCAAAGGAGGAAGGTTTGCATGAGCTTTCTGTGAAATATAATGGAGAACATGTTCAAGGTTAGTTATTCAGTTTAGGTTTTTCGATATGTTCAAGGTTTGTTATTCAGTATAAGTTTTTTTCGATGCTATCAGTTGTATCAATTTTTTTTTTATTGCGTATTCATTTTTATGTCCTAATGTTCAAGGCATTTAAGGTATTTAAAAATTTATACATTTGCCATCATTGTAATAAAACCTTCTTCAAAAGCTCTTATATTTATCTTACTATGGTGGTGGTATAGTTATTTTAAATAATTGCAAGTGAGGAAGTTGATGACGATAAATAAATATATAGTATGAATGAATAAAAGGAAATAGGGAGTGAGACTTTTACTTCTTGTTTGTTAAACTGTTTCTGATAATCTTAAAATCGTTCTTCATTTACTGATTTTTTTTATTTTTTATTATTGTTACGTGAATAATATAATCAGGCTAATATATAATCTACAGAAATACTTTGATTTCGATTTTTCAAGCTCATATTTTTATTTTAAGAAATGATTTTAAAGTTTTTTTTTTAATAATTATTGATAAATCATTTGCTTATACTTCTTTGCAGGATCGCCATTCAAATTCCACGTGGACTCTATTTCCAGTGGCTACGTCACCGCATATGGAACCGGCTTAGTTCACGGCATTACCGGAGAGCCTTGCAATTTCACCATTTCAACTAAAGACGCAGGTTCAGGTAGCTCCATTCTTCGCGGTACGAAATCTCTTTCTTTCTTTCTTTTTCCATTTTCTTTGATGTTGATGTTCACCCTAAACAAACTAATGGTTGAGCATTGACTACATCCTATCGATCTGTTTGGCTGGAACCAGCGTAGTGCTCTTTCGATTTTCCTCCTGTTAACCTTCTTAATTTCGTAACGTATTTTAGCAATAGTTTTAGTTGTAAGAAGTAACCATAAGGCTGGAATTTTCCTAACACTCAATTTTTTTATTTTGTCATTGTTTTATTTTATCATTGAAATGAAATTTATTTTATTTTATTGACAAATTATAAACAGCATAATGTATAAATTCTAAATCCCTCTAATTGTTAACTAATTTTAAAGTAACCGCCTTAAACTCGCCAATATATGTTTTGAAACTTTTCCTTATTTTGAAAGAATTGTCTTTAATGTCCCTTATTATTTATAAATATTGGCAAGCTTCTGAAGATTGGAATAAAAGGTAGGACAATTAGATTATAAACTACCACAATTACGATTTGTAATAGTTAAACCATCTTTACTAAAACTTTATTTATTTATTTTGTTCCTTTATTTTAAAGGTGGTCTCAGTCTTGCTGTCGAGGGACCTAGCAAGGCAGAAATCAGTTGCCATGACAATAAGGACGGAACCGTTTCTGTCTCTTATTTGCCAACAGCTCCAGGAGAGTACAAAGTTTCAGTGAAATTCTCCGAAAAGCACATCAAAGGCTCGCCTTACTCGGTGAAAATTACTGGTGAAGGTCGAAAGAGATCCCAGATCAGCGTTGGCAATCAATCCGAAGTAAGCTTCCCAGGAAAAGTGAAGGAGACCGAAATAAAGAGTCTTAATGCCTCTATCGAAGCACCTTCTGGACTCGAGGAACCTTGCTTTCTTAAAAAACTTCCTGATGGTCACCTCGGTAAGATAATTCGCTAACTATTTTTGAATAGCAACAGACACGTTCACTTTTCAAAGTCATTCGATTAATGTTATTAATATATCAATATTCATCAGATTGAATTTGCTTGCATTATGCACCTAAATATGGAATTAAAAATTTATTTTTTCTATATAAGTTGATATGTTAAATTATAATTAAAATTATTATAATCTTGTAATTATCTTTTATACTCTTTCATAATCAGTAATTCAGTTAAGACAAAATCTTCCGTTTTAAAGGACTTCCTATAAAATATTCAGTTTATATATATATATATATATATATATATATATATATATATATATATATATATATATATATATATATATATATATATATATATATATATATATATATATATATATATATATATATATATATATATATATATATATATATATTATATATATATATATATATATATATATATATATATATATATATATATATATATATATATATATATATATATATATATATATATATATATATATCCAAAATAAGAGCACATTCACTCTTCTTCTCCTTTCTCAGAATTCAATATTTTGGGTGATACCAATGTTGTTCACCACGCCACTGGCTTTCCTCTAGTTTTCAAAATGCAACTTGCGATCTCGCTTACGATTTTCTATTCAAAACAACCCTCGGCAATTGACGTAACTCTTTACCCCTGTCCCTGACCGTATTGGAGATAACCCAACTTACTAGATATTTCTTTTATTTCCAACACTACTCCTTGCACTTTTAAACTATTTCCTCCTCTGGGTTCATACGATCATCTTATCACTGCATCCTCTTCTGTCTTCAATTTTGGCAGGGAAAGGTCACCGCCTTCAGTGAGGAGGTGTTTTTGCCACTTTGGTGCTCATAACTGTTCAGACCTTCTTTGATTTTCCATGCAATGATTACTGTACCAGCTGAAGGAGTTCCTCTTAGAGTGCAGATAACTTAACGGAGGTGATTCTCTGGGGCATGGAACCGTACATTCTCTTTTTATTCCCTTCAACTAAAACTAATAAACCTTAGTTTAACTCTGCTTGTTCTCTTGATATTCGCCACAAAGATGTTGGCTTCAGAACTTCAGTCACTTTCAAACTCCAGAAAATCCTTCTTACATTTCATTACTGAATCGTTCAAAATCTTTCCTTCGAGATCCAAAAAACTTTTTCTTCCATAGAAATTGCAATGATCTTTCTGCAAGGTTGTTCCTCTGCATCAAGATCTTTCTTACATTTTGTAAATACTGTTGACTCTAATTTCGCTTCTTCTACGTCTCCTCTTCACTTGGCAGTACTGCTATCTTACCTTCTTCTAAACCTGAACTCTTCGTTCAAACCTTTTCATTTAATTGATTCTAGAGCTATTCCTCCTACTCCACCTCCCTCAAACTCATTTATGCTTAATAATTATTTATTCTAAAGATGTTTTTTCTGCTCTCTCTGAGCTTAAGACTAAGAAGACGTATGATCTTAATGGTATCCCTCCTCTCATCCTCAAAACTTGGGTTTCAAAACTTTCACTCTGTCTCACTTTTTTGTAACGTATTTGTCCTTCCAGTTCTACGTTCACTTCTGCTAGAAATGTTTGCTCATTCAACTTATACCGAAGTAGGGGAACCCTCCCTACTATTCAATTATACTACAACTAACAGTGAAATCAATTATAGTCTTATTATTTAACATCAGTTCTCTCAGTAGCCTTCTAATCTATCCCTATTAGGAAGATTTAAAAATATCTTGAATCTTTTCATATTATCTTAGATTGCCAGTATAGCTTTCGTAAAGAATATTCGACTAGGTCAAACTTCGACAGTGAAATTAAGCCTCATGGCTTTTCCCACTTGGGGAGAATATATATATATATATATATATATATATATATATATATATATAATATATATATATATATATATATATATATATATATATATATATATATATATATATATATATATATTATATATATATATATATATATATCGTTAAAGGTATTTCGTTTACACCTCGTGAGGTGGGTATTCATCTGGTTTCTGTCAAGAAAATGGGTAACCATATCCCAAGCTCTCCATTCAAAATTGAAGTTGCTGCAAAAGAAGTTGGAAATTCAACTAAAGTCAAGGTATATATGAAATATTTATTAAAATATTTAAAACTATGTTTATTTATATTTGTGTTTATTTAATTCATTTATTATTAACTTTATAAAATATTTAACTTTAAACTTTTTGTTTTTAAATATTATCGTAAATTTTATATATTTTTCTTTTTTAATTCTTTTTATTCAACTTGAAAATTTGCTCAGCTTTCAGGCGATGGATTCAAACAAGGGATAACTCAGCAAGAAAATTTCTTCACAATTGATACGAGAGATGCTGGATACGGTGGTCTTTCACTCTCCATTGAAGGCCCATCAAAAGCCGACATAAAGTGCAAGGTTTGTTACTGTAGTTTTGAGTAATGTTCTATTTTTTTTTAACTCAGTTACCACCATTGGTAACTGAGTTAAAACCACCTCAGTTTATTATCTTTTTGTGTGAATTTTAAAGCTGTAATATTTATTACATTTCTTTTAAACTTTATTAAAGAAGAGCAATATTGGTTTTCATACATGCAATTACTGATATCTTTTTTATTTTGATAGTATTTTTTTAAATAAATTTTCTAATATCAGTTCTGTAGTATGTAAAAATGTATTTTATAATTATTTGTTGTTTCTATTCAGGATAATGAAGATGGAACTTTAACAATTGGTTACAAGCCTACAGAACCTGGATATTATATCATCAATCTCAAGTTCGCTGATAATCACGTACCAGGATCACCATTTACTTGCCCTGTAACTGGCGAAGGAAGTAATCGTGTAAGAGAAAGAATACAGAGACAAAGAGAAGCTGTTCCACAGACTGAAGTTGGTTCGCAATGTAGACTGACCTTTAAATTGCCTGGTATTTCTGCTTTTGACCTATCTGCAAGTGTAACTTCTCCTGGAGGGACAAGCGATGCAGCTGAAATAGGAGAAATAGAAGAAGGTCTTTACGCTGTCAATTTCGTTCCGAAGGAACTTGGTGTTCACACGGTGTCTGTAAAATATCAGGAAATGCATATCCCTGGATCACCATTCCAATTCACGGTTAGTTGTAGTACTTTTCTCAAATCACTCTGTAACAATATTTTAATAGGACGATTTATTATACAGTCACATTATTATTGTCACACAGGTTGGACCTTTGAAAGATGGTGGAGCCCATCGTGTCCATTGTGGTGGTCCTGGTCTGGAAAGAGGAGAACAAAACATGCCTAATGAATTTAACGTATGGACACGTGAAGCTGGTGCAGGTACTCTTGCAATATCTGTTGAAGGTCCAAGCAAGGCAGCAATTGACTTCAAAGATCGTAAAGACGGTTCTTGCAATGTCTCCTATAGAGTTTCGGAGCCAGGTATGTTTTTTTTTTTTTTTTTTTTTTGTAAAGTAATATAGTATGCTAATACCTTATAAATTAAAAATATTTTTCTTATGCTTGTGATTTGCATAATTAATTTAATATGACAGCCTTGGTAATTTGAATGATTCTTACTACAGGTGAATACAGAATTGGCATCAAATTCAATGACAAACATGTCCCTGACTCTCCCTTCAAAGTCTACGTTACTCCTGCTATGGGAGAAGCAAGGAAAGTTGAAGTCGGCCAATTTCCTGATCAAGGTTCCCTCGCTAACAAAGCTTGCAATTTCCTTATTTTAAGAAATGGTGCACCCTATCATGGTCATATTGACTGCAAGGTATTTCATTTTATTTCCTTCTTTATATATATATATATATATATAATATATATATATATATATATATATAATATTATATATATATATATATATATTATATATATATATAATATATATATATATATATATATATATATATATATATATATATAATATTAAAAGGTTGTTAGCCCCTCTGGAAAAGAAGACGATTGCTTCATGGATCGTTTTGATGACGACGTCCACAGCGTTCGTTTCATGCCACGTGAGAACGGTATTCATTCCATCCATATTAAATATGACGGAATTCACATTCCAGGCTCTCCGTTCCGTCTCAGAATTGGAAAAGATGATGCTGATCCTGCAGCTGTAGGAGCCAGTGGAAAGGGTCTTGAAGCTGCCGTGTCTGGTTAGTTTCTATAAATATTATTTCTTTCATGATTAAGTTAGAGGTCTTTTAGAAAAAGGCTTGATAAATGAACGAATCCTTGTGTAAAATATTAGACTGACTCAGTCTTTATAAATGTTATTTTTAAAACGTTTTAAATTGTAGCATCGTTTCTCATTCAATTTTTAATTATTTACTTTTTTGTATAATTGATTGCTATGATTTTTTTAAAAAAAAAAATTCTACCTTATCTATGTAATTATAAGATTGTTTGTTGATTCGCTCTCTTCATATCTAGGTCAGAAAATGGACTTCATCATAGACACTTGTAATGCGGGTAGCGGTACTCTTGCCGTCACAATCGATGGCCCCTCAAAGGTAGCCATGGATTGTACAGAAGTTGAAGAGGGTTACAAAGTTCGATACACGCCTCTTACACCTGGTGACTATTACATCGCTATCAAATATAATGGACATCACATCGCTGCATCTCCATACAAAGTCAAATGTACTGGTGAATCAATTGCACAAAAAGGCACAGTACAAGAGTCCTCTTCAGTTGTTGTCGAAACTGTTGCTAAAATTAACCAGCAGAAATTACAACATGGTCCTGTAATGCCCCACTTCACATCAGATGCATCAAAAATTACTTCAAAAGGTCTTGGTTTGAAGAAAGCAAACGTTGGTAGAGCAAATAATTTCTCCCTGAACGCTGGAGTGGCAGGTATGAACTTGAACTTAATATTATTCAGTTTCTTAGTGTACATTTTTGATGATATAATTCTTTTTTAACGTAAAATATATTCTAATTCTCGATGAATTTTGCTTTGAAAATAAACTAGGTTGCAGCAAATCGTTCCTTTTTTTAACCAAGTATTTTAATAATACACATAAACCCAAAATCTTTTGTTTTACCATTTTTGTTAATAAAACTTATGAATATTTTTTGAGTTATATAATTTTTTATTTTCTTTTAGGAAACAATATTTTGTACGTTGGCATATATGGTCCCAAAGGTCCATGTGAAGAAGTATCAATAAAACATGCCGGCTATAACAATTATAATGTAAGTATTAGGTCCTTAATATGGATCTATTTTCTCGCTGTTAAACACAAAATCTATATAGATTCATCTAGAAACTTACTGTTCTTTATAGACTTTTATTTATATTCTCTAGATTCTAGAAGAAAGTTTGACTAGACATAACTGTTAAGGGCTAACGCATTAAATCATTTTTAAAATCGTGCAAATTATTTCTTAATTCATTCTGAATTAAAATGTTCATTTTTCAACCAAAAAAAAAATATTTTAAAGTTATTCATTAAATTCAATTTTTCATATAATTAAGATTTTTTTATTCACTCGTATTTGAAATAATAGAAAACTTAAAGATAATATATGATTTCTGTAGAAAATTAGCTTTTAAGCTTAGAAAATGTCTTTTATTTTATTTATTTCTTCACTTATTTTTCTTTATTTTGTTACAAAAAAAATCTATTTTCTATTTTCATAGATATATAAATAAATAAATAAATAGCTCAAATATATAGATACACAAACACTGGCATTAAAATCTTCCAAATTAACATAATTTATTTGGTAATAAATTGCAAAATAACCTTTTTATTTAAAGACACGACCTAAATTAAACAACATTTATTATTTTTATTGACATTTCATATCGAAGTAGAATGAGTTTATGTACATTATTTTAGTTTCTTTGTTTCTTTTAGCACTTTTTCAGTTATTTTTTTGAGTTTCTTTCTCAAATTTAGTTTCTTTTTATTATTACTATTTCTTTCTTTACTGTATGTGATTTTTTTTTTAATTAGATCATTGTAGCTACTTTTTCTAATCACATACGTTATCTTTAACTTTTATTATCAAGGTTTCCTACAAAATCCATGACAGAGGGCATCATATTATTGTGGTTAAGTGGGGAGACGAACACATTGAAGGTTCCCCATTTGAGGTTACAGCTTAATTAGAATATTTTACAGAAATTTATGTAGGTTGCGTTCAAGTTTTTATTGACCCTTTTATTAAAGTTTTGTATTTTGGATTAACAGAACCTTATCCTCCACCAAAATACCTTTTAAAAAAAAGAAGAGGGCAAAATTTTTTTCAGTGTTAAGTTTTTTTTTCGTGTTACATGATTAGTATGACCAATGGAATTTTTCACACTTATTACGCTCGTGGATCTACATTTTCAATGTAAAATGAAGAGCAAATTAAAATTATAACGCCTGAATGGTTTTTTAATATATTTCGTAATATAGATAATATATTTTTAATATAGATAAAGCACTTAAAAGGTTATAAATTTCACCCAAAGATATTTTTGCGAATATTTGATTTTATTTATGGAAGTTTGCAATTATGGATGACAATATCCAATTTTTTTCAGTATTAAATTAATTATATTTGTCAAAAACGGCTTGATGAAACTCTTATTTAATTTATTAACTCTTGTCCATTCATAATTGTAAAAATTAAACAAAACCTTCAACAATTTGTCAGTTGCAAAAGTTTCAATATTTATAAAGTTTTATTTACATACATATATATACTTGCTACTCATATCTATAAATTTAAGGCTTATTTGAATCATCACTAAAATGTAGGAAAATGATAAAACAAATGGACAATTTGAAAATTTCGCTTTTGTACTTGGCGACAATATACCTGAATTATGAATAAATTTAATTTCAGAAGCCATCATTGAGTAAAATCCCTTCAATGAAATTGCATTCCTAAATAGTTTTGCATATTTATTACATGCAAGTATGAAAGGAGTTACACATTTATCTGTTTGCAATCATTCCCTTTTCACTTCTAATAACCAAGATTGTTCCTTAAATGTTGAATGGTATTATGAATTTATACAAATTTCTCTTGTATTCCTCCTCCTTGTGTGAGAAAAATTTTAAGCTTGAATTATTTTTCAATAAAAGATAATTATTTTTTAATTGTTTTTGTGTGTATAGAACTAATCTTGAAGCAAGTTATAGTTTTCGTTATTGACAATAATAGAAATACCTTTAAAAATAATGGTAATAATTAGTAATCTATAATTATAATGAACATATCTGAATCCATCGTTAATAAACTGAAGTTAGTTTTATAATTCGATACTAATATTCATGAAATTTTATATGCATTAAAGTTCAAAGTTCATACATTTTCTCTTCTGTTCAGGTTCATTGTTTTCTAACTTTTTAAATAATAATAATTGTTATCCATCTATTATTTTAATTTACATTTCTTCTCTCAATGTTTCAGGTTAGTTATATGGTCAAGGATCACGGAGACTATTTGATAATGGTCAAATGGGGTGATGACCACATCCCTGGATCGCCTTTTCACGTTTCTGTGTAATTTAATGTTATTTTATCATTTTACTGTTATGTTTTTTTTTCCAAATTTTATTTATTAAATTTTAAAGTTTATTAATTTTAATAATGCATATTTATATAAAATTAATTTAAAAAAGAAAATTCTGTATTTCATATAATATTTTTTTTTTTAATATAAGTAATAATACAAAGTGCCTTATGTATTTTTAAAACGAAGTTCTTGTTTTTCTGTGTACATCATATCACGCAAACTTTGTTTACTTAATTAAAATGTGAAGGTGAATCACAGTTTGCACTGCCTCTCTTACTTATTATTTTTTTGATTTGTATATATAAGATATATATGGTTTTAGGGAGCGGATTATTTATCTTTCATTTGGAATCTCGTTCGTAATTAATGAATTACTTACAGTACGTATTATTTTTTTCCCCTTTTTTTATAATTTTAAATTCTTTACTCTCACACGTTTATGATTTCTCATGCTTTAATTAAGCAGTAAAGCATACTTTTTGTAGCTCTGGCTGTAGCTTTTTTTACCTTTTCATATTTCTTTCATTATGTATGATGTCTCTTTGTAGATTTAAGATAAAACGGTGCTCATAAAAGATTCCTCCTTTTAAGTCTTTTCAAGTTAATAAAAGCTTCCTAAATTTCTATTAGTTTCTTAGTAACCCCCTGACACATTTTATTTCATGTATTTTTTGTACCTTTTGGTTTGGGAATTTGTTGGGAATAAATAGGAAGATTTACGATTTCACATTATAATAGTGTTAAGACCAAGAGGTGAAATTCTTATATAAAAAATAGAGCGATGAACTTAAAGAAAAATGAAAGAGTGAATTATTACATTGATAAACAAAATCGTTGGTTCCTTCTCCTAGCGCACAATACTACAAACTTTTCCGAATAATCCGCTTCCCTTTAAAGCTCTCAAAATAAGAAGAAAGAAAGATTTCAGAAAGATTTAAAAAGTGCGCTACACCTTTAATAATGAAAATAATTATTTTGTTTTAGAAATTGGGAGATAAAAAATTTCCTTAACATAAAAAGATGGGACTATTGAGTTATTGCAGTAATATATTGTGTAACAATGTATCTCACAAAATCTGTATTATTTGCAGTAATTTGATAGGATATCACAATTGTCCTATTTTATTTATT
>SEYY01023706.1:0-5000 GCA_009176605.1 Armadillidium nasatum
TATATATATATATATATATATATATATATATATATATATATATATATATATATATATATATATATATATATTGTTGTGGTATTAATATGTATGGTGTGGTGTGTGTGTGTGTGTGTGTGTGTGTGTGTGTGTGTGTGTGTGTGTGTGTGTGTGTGTGTGTGTGTGTGTGTGTAAATTAATGTGTGCTGTGTGCCTGCATAAAAATATATAAATAAATAAAAATGAAATTAATGATTTTATCAATATAGGAATCAATTTGAAAGCAACCGTGGATATTTTAAATATACATTTTGAATTTATAGAGAAGTATCATTAACAATTTTAAATATTAGATGTAAATCAGTTAAAAATTATTAATGTTGAAAACAGTTGCCATTTTTGGACGTCTTGAATTGAAATGTAGAATAATTTATCAGTACCTGTCATTTAATTTTAATTTATAATATATATATATATATATATATATATATATATATATATATATATATATATATATATATATATATATATATATATATATATATATATATATATATATATATATATGTGTGTGTGTGTGTGTGTGCTTGTGTGAGTGCGCGTGTCTGTTTTCGTTTGTGTGCTCGCTTGTGTATATATGTGTGTTTAAGCCTATTTTCTTATACACGAGAATAGCATCTTCATACTTAATCCTCAAAGAAAAAGATAAGAGAAGAAAATAATAGTTGC
The DNA here is from genome assembly GCA_009176605.1 of Armadillidium nasatum. NCBI lineage: Eukaryota > Metazoa > Arthropoda > Malacostraca > Isopoda > Armadillidiidae > Armadillidium > Armadillidium nasatum. The sequence continues at coordinate 709 of SEYY01023706.1, forward strand.
CAAATACTTTCGTGTATTTTATAACACATTCTCAAGATATTCTCTGCTTTCAGAATGTGTTAAAAATACACGAATGTACTTGGCAACTCTAATTTTTTAAAACTTTTCTTTTCCATTGTGAATAAAGTGTTAATATATATAAATATATATATATATATATATATATATATATATATATATATATATATATATATATATATATATATATATATATATATATATATATATATATATATATATATATATATATATATATATATAATATATATATATATATATTATATATATATATATATATATATATATATATATATATATATATATATATATATATATATATATATATATATATATATATATATATATATATATATATATAGAGAGAGAGAGAGAGAGAGAGAGAGAGAGAGAGAGAAAATCAGTTATATCATTTTCATTTAAAAATAATTAAAATGTTATGCATCTCATCAAAGGCAAAATATAAATAACATTTGACATATAAAATATCTATCCAATCTTTTTTTTTTTTTTTTATCACTTATTTGTTTCTGTTTTTGATATAATTTTATTCAACATTTTATATATATATATATATATATATATATATATATATATATATATATATATATATATATATATATATATATATATATATATATATATATATATATATATATATATATTCTTTCTTACTTCCATTCCCAGTTAGGCTATTAGCCTGTCAGTGGGATCATCACACTCTTAACTCCGCTTTGTCAATGATGATTCCCTCCGTCACCACTTGCTACATTGTAGGTATACGATGGTGCCTCAAAGTATCTTCCACTGAATCTCTCCACCTCGGTCTCTTGAACTCAGGCCTCAACTCCTATCTTCTCCCCACCCTGCCTTCCTCCATCCTCTCCAAATTACCTCACCATCTCAGTCTTTCCTCATCTATTTTGTACTTTAGCGGTTTGACCCATGCTTCCTCTCTTATGATTGTATTTCTAATTCTATCCATCCTCTGTCTTACCCACTACTCTTTTAAAGACCTTTATCTCAGAGGCCTTCAGTCCGCTCTCTTCTCTGCTCGTCGTACTCCAAGCATCCATCCCATATGTCAAGCTAGATAGGCTTCAATATACTCTCAAATATAAGCCTTATAACGTTCATTTCTAAATATTTTTTCTTCAAGATCGGACACAACATGTCAACTACTGTACTTTTCAATTCTACTAATTATCTCCTGTGAATTGTCCCCTCCTTCGTGAAGACATCCCCCCAAAATGCTTAAAAGTCTTTACATTTTCAATAACGTCCTCGCTTCTCTGCACTCTCAACTCGTTCGATTCTCTTTCAACTGTGAGAATTTAAGTCTTCTCTACATTCTTTCAGTGTGCATTTCTACAGAAGAACTATTTTGTCTTTCTCACTACGCTATCACTGTATTAATGGACACTCTTCGTTTGGAAACCTTTAGTCTCATAACTCCTCCTTTGAGGATTATCTTTTGACTTAGCTTTTAAACATACTCACCTTTGTTTTAAAATTCAATTCTATTACCCAAGTGTGAACTGTTCTGAACATTCTGTTTTTGTTATGTAGGGAATAGAATATTTCTTTTTTTCTTGTACATCACTTTATTTCGTTTACATATTTTCAAACATCAGCTATCGGGGCCTGTCGGATTTTAGCTCTGAAATGTGTTTTGACATTTATCCTCCCTCGTTTGTCTTAGTGTAAACATCTGAAAAGAGAGATTATATATATATATATATATATATTATATATATATATATATATATATATATATATATATATATATATATATATATATATATATATATATATATATATATATATATATATATATATATATATATATATATATATATATATATATATATATATATATATATATATATATATATATATATATATATATATATATATATATATATATATATATATATATATATATATATATATATATATATATATCTTATATATAATATCAAACTTGTCACTTTTTTTTTTAAACCTAAAATAAAATAAAAATATTTTGATTCTCATTCTTCAAAATTTTTTTTTCACAAACATAAAAATTTGAGGATAGCTAAAATGGCGTCTTTTGGGAAGTTTATAAATATTCAAAAATTTTTTTTACAAAATTTCATCCTCAAATTCTATCGAGAAAAGGAAATACATTTAAAATTAATGTTCCTTTTGCCAACTTTCATGGTGTTATTTCCTTTCTCCTTTTCAATCTCACTTTTTTTCCTTCTATATATATATATATATATATATATATATATATATATATATATATATATATATATATATATATATATATATATATATATATATATATATATATATATATATATATATATATATATATATATATATATATATATATATATATATATATATATATATATATATATATATATATATATATATATATATATATATATATATATATATATATATATATATATATATATATATATGCAATAACGAAGTTCAAGGAGTTCAAGGGGGCCTGAGTCGGAGAAGAGAAATTTGGGCAGTTCTCTCTCTTGCGCTTAGCACCGCCCCACTTGTGTGTAATAAATACACCAGCGGAATTCTTGCTGCAGGGGGAATCACAATCGTCATCAGTGATGGACCTGGCCAGCCAGCGGATGTTTGCCGTCGGCCAGTGAAATCTTTGGTTCATCCTCGAATGAACCTACTTTGACAGGGCTAATTACCCTTCCTGGGGGCAGATTTTGATTTATATATATATATATATATATATATATATATATATATATATATATATATATATATATATATATATATATATATATATATATATATATATATATATATATATATAATATATATATATATATATATATATTATATATATATATATATATATATATATATATATATATATATATATATATATATATATATATATATATATATATATATATATATATATAATTGAGAAAAAAATTTTGGTTCAAAAAAAAAAAATAAAAATAACTAATAATAATAATAATAATAATAATATATAATAATAATAATAATAATAATAATAATAATAATAATAATAAATAATAATAATAATAATAATAATAATAATAATAATAATAATAATAATAATAATAATAATAATAATAATAATAATAATAATAATAATAATAATGAATATTAAAAACGTTTTAATGAGTAATTCCTGTTAAAACAGAAGTTTTTATTGTTGCTTCATACCTATGTTGTTATATAAAATATTTAAAAACTATTATACTGATAATAATCGAAAAACGAATTACTGAATATATGTATTGAAAGATTAAATATGTATCCGAATTATGGTTGATGACGCACCGTTGTGATGTAGAGTGGTGGTGAGGGGGTGGAGTAACATTTGCATGCGCTGGTACACTATTTCTAGAATATTGGTGGTGCTGAAGAATATTGTGTTCTTCTAACCTTGAATTATTAATACATTGATGTATAATCCAAGCAAAATATTAAAAAAAATAGAAATAAAATGCATTTTCATTCATTATTATTATTAAACTTTTAAAATTAATACTAAAAATAACTTTTAATTGCAATATGCACAAACTTTGGTAATACAATCTACAATACAATTAACTTTCCTAATAGAACATATAATAATACAATTACCTTATCTAATGAAATTTTATTCAAGAAGTAGAATAATTAACTCTATTATTTCAAGTCATTTTCTTTAACTTTAATCAAGAACAACTTTTTTTTTCCATTTCCTCTATGCTTTTTTTTTGCTTTCTTCCATCAAGCAAGAACAGGTAATTCCAAGCGTAACTCCAAATTAACGCCAAGTTTGTACATTACAAATTCTGGAAACACATTAATTTCTGGCAACATGGAACATTAATCTTTGACCAAAATGAACGAATCTTGTAGTTAATTACGTTCTCTAGTTCTGGCAACTTTATTTCCTAATATTTTGAATATTTCTGGCAACTTTATTTCCTGTTGTTTTGAATATCAAATTTGTTTTTAATGTTCTATAAACTTTGGATATAACCTTCAATTTACATGCTCATAATTAATATTTTCACTTACTATTATTATTATTTTTATTATTATTATTATTATTATTATTATTATTATTATTATTATTATTATTATTATTATTATTATTATTATTATTATTATTATTATTGTTATTATTATTGTAGTTATTCCCAACATTAATGTTAATATTATTAATTTTTTATAATTTTTATTTAATTTTTTAATTATTATTATTATTATTATTA
>SEYY01023706.1:45000-47500 GCA_009176605.1 Armadillidium nasatum
AAATAAAATAAGAAAATGAAATAAAATACATAAATATAAATAAAAAAATAAATAAAAAATAAATAAAATTAATAATAAATAATGAGCAAAACAAAAATTAATAAATAAGAAAGATTTTTTTATTTAAAAATAAATAAATGAAATAAAATAAACAAATATATAAAGAATAATTTATTTAAAAAAAAAATAAGCAATAAAAAAGGAAAAATGATAACTTATGAATAAATAAATAAATTTTAAATTAATAAAATGACATACATAGTAATAAGAATATATATATATATAATATATATATATATATATATATATATATATATATATATATATAATATATATAATAATATATATATATATATATATATATATATTTGTTTTTTTTTTTTCTTTTTTTCACCATACCCCAGGTAGGACTTTCGTCCTGTCAGTAGGATCTTCCTATATATATATATATATATATATATATATATATATATATATATATATATATATATATATATATATATATATATATATATATATATATATATATATATATATATATATATATATATATATATATATATATATATATATATATATATATATATATATATATATATATATATATATATATATATATATATATATATATATATATATATATATATATATATATATATATATATATATATATATATATATATATATATATATATATATATATATATATATATATATATATATATATATATATATTAATATATATATATATATATATATATATATATATATATATATATATATATATATATATAATATATATATATATATATATATATATATATATATATATATATATATATATATATATATATATATATATATATATATATATATATATATATATATATATATATATATATATATATATATATATATATATATATATATATATATATTTATATATATATATTAATAAAAAAACGTAAATATTTAAATAATAAATAAATTAAAAGTAAATAAAAAATAAATAAAATGAATGACAAATAATAAACAAATAGACAAAAACAAAATAAAGAATAAAATACAAAATAATTAAATAAATGAAAAAACAAAATAAATAAGTAATTGAAAAATAAATTAAATAAATAAATAAATAATACCTATCATTTATTTTTGAATTAAGCTCTCCCCTTGTTAAATAATTAAAAAGAAATTAAATGAATAAAAGTAAAATTAATAAATAAATAAAAAAAATAAATAATACCATATTTTATTTTTAAATTAAAAGCAAAATAAAGAATAAACAATAAAATGAATAAATAAATAAATAAATAAATAAATAAATAAATACTATCCATCTTTTATTTTTAAATTAAACTCTCCCCTTGTCTGAGGCTCTTTGAATGAATAGCCGCGAACAAAGATAAAAATCAATACATATCTTTAATTTCTCTTCAAAACTCATTCAACGCTTCCCAATAATGGCCAGATAAAAGTTTCAACTATGAAAAATAAAAGAGAAGAAAAAGGGGACCGATAGAATAAAAAAAATAGGAAAGAAAAAAATAATACTTTAGTTTCCCTCGAAAAAAAATAAAGAAAATCGATATCATAGAAAACGGGAAATTAAAAAAAGGTATAAAAGAAAATGGGAAGTTCGTGACTTGTAAATAAGTTACTTGGATTAATTAAAAAAAAAAAAGAAAAAGAAAAAAATATATATATATATATATACAATATGAAAACTGTAGTAATAAGAGAAAGCAAGATTAGGAAAATATAATGTGAATAAAAAAAAAAAAGATTATATTAATAGAAAGAAATAGATAATGAAAATAGAAAATCTATATGATTGAACTTCATGTCAAAAATACATAAAAGAAAGACAAATCCTATTGAATCTTTTGATATAATAAGCTGCTTGAAAATTGGCTTCAAGAAATAAGGTTCAAACAAACATATATATATATATATATATATATATATATATATATATATATATATATATATATATATATATATATATATATATATATATATATATATATATATATATATATATATATATATATATATATATATATATATATATATATATATATATATATATATATATATATATATATATATATATATATATATATATATATATATATATATATATATATATATATATATATATATATATATATATATATATATATATATATATAGGTCAGACTGCAGTTTGAACCATACAAATATTTCAAAAAATACTGAACGTACGTAAAAAAGGAATACATTTTTGGATTCCTTGTTGAATTTTAGGCAGGAAAATTGTAAAATATTTTAAAATAAATTAAAAAAAAAAATCCCAGCGCTTTGAAACAGTAAACTTTACTTATATAAACTTTATTATTATAAGAATTTATTTTTTATTTCCCAACTTTTCTTACCTAAAAAAATTCGACAAGGATTCTAAAAATATAATCCTTTTTTACGTACGTTCTGTAGTTTTTTAAATATTTGTGTGGTTCAA
>SEYY01023706.1:55000-57500 GCA_009176605.1 Armadillidium nasatum
TTGAAAGGTCTTTAAATAGGTAAGTATTTAGACAGTACTATATATATATATATATATATATATATAATATATATATATATATATTATATATATATATATATATATATATATATATATATATATATATATATATAGGTAGAATAGGTGTTACCTAACCTGAAGAACCACTTAAACACACACCTTTGACAGATTACAGAATTATTCTAAAAACTACTTTGATATATATGCTGTAAATCCCTGTATGATTTTTTTGAATGGTCTTTAAATATGTAAGTATTTAGACAGTTCTATATATAGGTAGAACAAGTGTTGCATAAACTGAATAACATTTAAACACATACACACATACACCTTTGACAAGTAGAGCAAATTCATCTGTAGTTAACATAGTCAAGTGACCGATAATGTAACTTAAAATACAGAATGAAATTTATTTCATATTCATAAGAAATTTCTATAATCACCAATTTATTATATTTACCGTAAATATATAAATTATTTATTTGTATTTTAATGTAAAATGATTCTCTTTAATTAAATATACCTTTTAAAACTTGACTGGAATGTTCATTACAAATAAGTTTGTTGAGCAACTAACCTTGATTGATTGCTTGCTAGGCCTGTCAAAAATTTTTAAAAATTTGAATATATATATATATATATATATATATATATATATATATATATATATATATATATAATATATATATATATATATATATATATATATATATATATATATATATATATATATATATATATATATATATATATATATATATATATATATATATATATATATATATATATATATATATATATATATATATATATATATATATATATATATATATATATATATATATATAATATATATATATATATATAATAATAATATATATATATATATATATATATATATATATATATATATATATATATATATATATATATATATATATATATATATATAAATATATATAAAAAAAATAAAAATTATTCATCATCGTTATATAATTTTAACAGGTTTGGTACAAGTGAAGATATTGAATAAACACTATTATTCATTGTTCAAATTTTAATTAATCATAAATAAATATTATATATATATATATATATATATATATATATATATATATATATATATATATATATATATATATATATATATATATATATATATATATATATATATATATAGAGGTAAATATTTTTTAATAATGAGATTTTAAAACATTTTTAGAAACATTTAAAACATTCTTGAAAGGAATTTATTCTTTCTATTCATTTGTAACCGAAAGAGAACTCAGAGTCAGAGAGAATGAAAAGTAATGAAAGTTAGTTTAAATATATATATATATAATAGATATATATTATATATATATATATATATATATATATATATATATATATATATATATATATATATATATATATATATATAAATATATATAATATTTAATACAAAACAATGCTAGGAGGTAAGAGAGAGAGAGAGAGAGAGAGAGAGAGAGAGAGAGAGAGAGAGAGAGAGAGAGAGAGAGAGAGTGAGAGAGAGAGAGAGAGAGAGAGAGAGAGAGAGAAAGATAGATAGATAGATAGATAGATAGATAGATAGATAGATAGATAGATAGATAGATAGATAGATAGATAGATAGAGAGAGAGAGAGAGAGAGAGAGAGAGAGAGAGAGAGAGAGAGAGAGAGAGAACCCGTATAAGATTTATGTCGAAGACTGTTAACGGGTTTCTTAATAATGACATTTAAGTTTATTTAATATTTTAATTACTAATTTATTATTACTTCTATATATATTATATAATATTATATATATATATATATATATATATATATATATATATATATATATATATATATATATATATATATATATATATATATATATATATATATATATATATAATATATATATATATAGTGCTCAATCACATAGTAGGTATATTTATCATTCTTTTAACCTCACGCAGAAGTACCTGTAAGGTTTTGTCCTGTAAGTACTTCTTTCAATTTTCATCACACACCATAAGCCTCATTTATTCAATCACACACTCACATCAATTATTGAAAATATGGCGGAAAATGAAAGCCTTGAGGAAGCCAAGATGAATTGCTTCAACAACGCTTCACCTACTCTTCTCCTTCTCCTTCACTTCTCAATTGGTGGTTTCTGAAGATGATATTGGTGATACAAAGGAATTGGTGACTTGTTTTTTTCTGGGGGTTCAATGTCTTATTTCTGTATTAATCTTATCAGCGTTTGTTGTCTTTATTATAATTTTACTATTATAATATATATATATATATATATATATATATATATATATATATATATATATATATATATATATATATATATATATATATATATATATATATATATATATATATATATATATATATAATATATATATATATATATATATATATATATATATATATATATATATATATATATATATATATATATATATATATATATA
>SEYY01023706.1:72500-75000 GCA_009176605.1 Armadillidium nasatum
TTATTTTTTACGTTTCCTATATTTTGTTTATTTTTCAAAATATTTTCAATTTTCTATATTTCTTGTTTTCTATTATTTTCTACGTTTTCAATGGATTCTATGCTTATCTATATTTCCTATATTTTTTTTATTTTCTAAATTTTACTTATTTTCTTTATTTTTTATTTTTTTTGAAGATTATTTATTTTTTCTCATTATCTTATTCGGTGTCGTTTACACATTAATCTTATTATTTACCTTTATATTATTTGCTTTTTTATGCTCTACTCATTTTGCTTTATTTTCCTTTCTTTACTTTGCCTTACTTCCTTTATTTTCCTAGCTTTGCTTTACTTGATTTATTTTCTTAACTATACTTTGTTTTACTTGCTTTATTTTCCTAACTTTACTTTGTCTTACTTCCTTTATTTTCCTAATTTTGCTTTACTTGCTTTATTTTCGTAATTATACTTTGTTTTACTTGCTTTATTTTCCTAACTTTACTTTGTCTTACTTCCTTTATTTTCCTAATTTTGCTTTCCTTGCTTTATTTTCGTAATTATACTTTGTTTTACATAGTTTATTTTCCTAACTTACTTTGTCTTACTTCTTTTATTTTCCTAATTTTGCTTTACTTGCTTTATTTTCGAAATCATACTTTGTTTTACTTGCTTTATTTTCCTAACTTTACTTTGCCTTACTTTACCTTACTTACAACTTGTTTATTTTACCTTACTTGCTACTTGTTTTACAATACTTTTTTGTCCTTTATTTCACTGCATTATTTGCTTTATTTCACCCTACTTGTTTTCCATAAGTTACTTTATCTTTTTTTGCTCAATATTACTTACTTCAATTTATTTTATTTTAGTTGCTTCGTTTTCCTTACTTTAATATACTTCCTTTTGCTTGACTTTACTTGCTTTATTTGCTTACTTACTTAATTTAATATACTTATAATTGGCCAATATATAGTTTCACTCTCGATATCCTTTTTTTTTTCTTATTGACTTAAAATTCCTTATTCTTTTCATTCCTTATTTTTAAAAAATAATTTAATGAGACTTTCTCTTATTTTTTATTTTCTTTAAATTTTATCATAAATAAAAATAATAATTAAAATATTATGGTAATAATAATAATAATAATAATAATAATGATATAATAATAATAACATAATAATAATAGTAATAAATAATAATGACATTAAAATAATAATAATAATTATAATAATAATAATAATAATAATAATAATAATAATAGTAATAATAGTATTAATAATAATAGTAATAATAGTATTCTTTCCTACCTTTATTCTATAAAATTTTATTCTGTTACTGTTCTTACTTTCTACCTTCCTTCAATACTATATTTTATTTATCTTATTCAAAAAACCCACCTGCTTCTTTTTTAAAATTTATTAAAATTAATTAAATTTCATTAAAATTTATTAAATTTTATTAAAACAAATTAAATTTCATTAAAATTTATTAAATTTCATTAAAATGTATTAAATTTTATTAAAATTTATTAAATTTTATTAAAATAAATTAAATTTCACTAAAATTTATTAAATTTCATTAAAATATATTAAAATTTCATTAACATTGATAAAATTTCATAAAAATTGATTAAATTCAATTAAATTTTATTAAAATTAATTAAAGTGGATAAAAATTTATTAAATATATTAAAATTTATTAAAATTTATTAAAATTAATTAAATTTCATTAAAATTTATTAAAATTTATTATCCATCATGATCTAATTATTTTTATTTTTGTTTCATTTTTTTCTCTTGTTTTACAGAACGAAAAGTTGAATTTAATTATTAATTAGTCAAAATTAATTAATAAAAATTTGTTTCTAAATTAAAAAAAATAAACATTGAAAACTTTCCAAGTAAATAAGGTATTTGATTTCATTAATATAATTAGCGAATAATTAGCGTTACACTTCCTTTTATTTTAACTTTTTTTATTTTCTAATAACACTAATAATGAAAATAATAATAATAATGATGATAATCCTAATGGTAGTAAAAATGATAATAATAATAATAATAATAATAATAATAACAATAATAATAATAATAATAATAATAATAATAATAATAATAATAATAATAATAATAATAATAATAATAATAATAATAATAATAATAATAATAATAATAATAATAATAACACTAATAATAATAATAGTGAAATGGATGATTAAAATGATGATAATAATATAAATAAGAATGGTAAAAATAGTAATGATAATAATAAGAATTTAATAATAATGATAAAAATTATAATAATAATGATGATCATAATAATACGAATAATAATAACGTTAATAAAAATGATAATATTAATAAAAGTAATATTAATTATGATAATAAACATAATAATTACAATAATACCGAAAATAACAATAAAAATGATAAATAATAATAATAATAATAATAATAATAATAATAATAATAATAATAATAATAATAATAATCATAATATTAAAAACTGTTATTAATCGT
>SEYY01023706.1:85000-90000 GCA_009176605.1 Armadillidium nasatum
TATATATATATATATATATATATATATATATATATATATATATATATATATATATATATATATATATATATATATATATATATATATATATATATATATATATATATATATATATATATATATATATATATATATATATATATATATATATATATATATATATATATATATATATATATATATATATATATATATATATATATATATCAAATTTACAGGTCAAAGCTACATATTGGTGAATCCTTGAATCTTAAGAGAGAATGAAATAATAAAAATAACTATTACAAAACAGGAGGAAATAATTATTTTCTACACCAACACACGTCGAAGTGGGGTACAGCAACTAGAGATTATATTTATAGGGAAAATTGTATATTACCTTTTAGCATCATGTATTTTTCTGCTACTGTGTGTTATGCTATAAATTGTTTTTTGTACCATAATTATTATAATCTAATATATTATATATTTTTCTTTTATTATAAGTTATGTTGTAAATTATTTTTTGTATCATAAATATTATAATCTAATTTAATATTATATATTTTTCTCCAATTACTTGTTTTGCTAAAATTATATTTGTATCATAAATATTATAATCTAATATCTTCCCAATTTATTGTACTATATTTCTTCATTATATTTTTGATGTGAATGTGGAAATTCTACTATAATTTGTTTCTTATATATATATATATATATATATATATATATATATATATATATATATATATATATATATATATATATATATATATATATATATATATATATATATATATATATATATATATATATATATATATATATATATATATATATATATATATATATATATATATATATATATATATATATATATATATATATATATATATATATATATATATATATATATATATATATATATATATATATATATATATAGTTGTTCTAGTTTTAAATCTACGTACTTTTTTATCAAATATTTCTAATATAAAATCTAAGGTAAATTTTTATCAAATATTTCTAATATAAAATCTAAGGAACGTTTTTATCAAATATTTCTAATATAAAATTTAAAGTATATTTTTATCAAATTATTCTAATATAAAATCTACTGTATATTTTTATCAAATTTATCTAATATAAAATCTACGGTACATTTTTATCAAATTTTTCTAATATAAAAATCTACGGTACATTTTAATCATACTTTTCTAATATAAAATCTACGGTACATTTTAATCATATTTTTCTAGTATAAAATCTACGTTATGAGATTTTCATGGTATAAAATTTACGGTACATTTTTTATCAAATTTTTCTAATATAAAATCTACGGTACATTTTTATCAAATTTATATAATATAAAATCTTCGGCACATTTTTATTAAATTTTTCTAATTTAAAATCTAGGTAAATTTTTATCAAATTTATCTAATATAAAATCTACGGTATATTTTTATCAAATTTTTCTAGTATAAAATCTATGGTACTTTTTAATCATATTTTCCTAATATTAAATCTACGGTACATTTTAATCGCATTTTTCTTGTATAAAATCTACGGTACATTTTTATCAAAATTTTCTGGTATAAAATTCAAGGTACATTTTTTATCATATTTTTCTACTATAAAATCTACGGTATATTTTTATCAATTTTTTTTAATTTAAAATTTACGGTACATTTTTATCAAATTTATCTAATTTAAATTTTACAGTACATTTTAATAATATTTTTTCTACTATTAAATCTCCGGTATTACATTTCTCCAATAATGCACGTTTTAAGTAGATTGAAAGTGTCAAAATTCTCAAGTATCGTTATCCATAAAAAATAATTGCATTCTAAGAAAATATAGCGTTTAAAGAATATTGAATTCAGTTAACTAGAAATACAAATGTGTTTAAGAATTACTTTTCGTGTCATTTAAAAGTCTCATAAAATTTTGATCTGCAAATAATGAGCGAATTATTTTTTTTATAATTCTTTCCAATTTTATCCAAGTAGGTTTAAATTTTATTTTTTCGTGTACCAAGAATTATATTATTTTATTTTTGTCTTTTTTTTTTTTTTTTTTTTTTTTTTTTTTTTTTTTTTAAAGTAATTTGCAGACTAATAGATGCACATTATTGCAATTTAAATTTCAAAAATTTATTTAATTATCCTGTTTTTCAATAAAGAAAGAAAAATTTTGCATGTTCAAATGAATCTAATTTACATTTTATATTCTATTATTTTCTTTAAATTTCTTTTCAGTTTGTGTGAGTGTACTAGAATTTCATTATTATTATTATTATTATTATTATTATTATTATTATTATTATTATTATTATTATTATTATTATTATCATTATGTTATTATTATTATTATTATTATTATTATTATTATTATTATTATTATTATTATTATTATTATTATTATTATTATTATTATTATTATTATTATTAGATTTCATACTTTCCAGAATTCATGATGTGAGCTTTAAAAATAATTCTCAGAATTCATTATATTTGCACAAAATACTAATGAAAAAATATTTTCTGTTTCTTTTCTACTATTTTATTTTCTTTGTTAATTTACATAAAAATCTTTTAATTACAGGTAGACAAAAAAAATTACAATTTTGTATTTTTTCTTTATTGATTTTTAAAGTAAATGAATACTGAATTTCAGAAAAAATATAATTATTATTTTTATTATTATTATTATTATTATTATTATTATTATTATTATTATTATTATTATTATTATTATTATTATTATTATTATTATTATAATTAATAATGATGGTAATGATCACTATTATTATTATTATTATTATTATTATTATTATTATTATTATTATTATTATTATTATTATTATTATTACTATATTATTATATTATTATATATTATTATTATTATTATTATTATTATTATTATTATTATTATTATTATTATTATTATTATTATTATTATTATTATTATTACTATTATTAGAAAAGAGGATGATCAGTTCTGATAGACACTCTTCTATGCTCATCAATCCTCACTTTTAATTGTAGAATAATTTGGCCTACATATGCTGCATTACATCTAGCACATTTAAATAAATAAATTAATGAAGAAAGGTTCCTTGTGTCTGAAGAAAGTATGAATTGAGAAGGGGTTATAATTTATAAGATTAAACTGACACTGAGAGAAAGTAGCTTCAAGTACAGTAAGAATATTTCTGTTAAATTGGGATGTAAGTGACCCTAAATACGGAAGTTTTTGGCATATTTTTTGTTTAGAAACAGTAGAAAAATGATGAGGGATCTAAAGATATTAGTGAGAAACTCGTTAATACTTTTTCCACTTGGAACTTTGGGAATAAATTAAAATGTATTTTAATAAATTCCATCCCTTCCTAAACCAAAAATATACATAAAACTTCCGTATAAAGGATCACTAAATAATTATTAGCTAAACTATGGTTAAACTGATTAAAACAATTTTTTACTTAATAAATCTACTTTGAAATTGAAAAGAGAACTATTTTATGATTCACTGCGGGACTCGTTGGATAGAATTATATAAAGTTTTCGTGGGCAGAAAAGTAAAAAGAAAGAGTGCTGCTGCTTCTGCTGCCGCAGGTTATGTTGGAAAATAAACTGTTTATAATTTGTTGTTGACAATTGACTTTTGTATAGTTATCCATCAAATTATGTGCTTTTTAAGACAATAAAGTTTGAAATAAAATATGAGTTTAATTAACCAATAAGAGAATGCGTTTATGATCTGCTGTTTGTCTTATGAAATATTTAGGAAAATGGCCAAAAAAGTAAGAAGAAAGAGTGCTTGCTGTTGCTGCTGCTATTCATACTGGGAAATAAAATGTTTATAGATTGCTGTTGACAATTGACTTTGGTATAGTTACCCATCAAATTAGTTTTTTTTAAAGAAAGCAAAGTTTTAAAGAAAACGTGAGTTTAATTAACCAATAAGAGAATGCGTTTATGATCTGCTGTTTGGCTTATGCAAAATTTCTGAAATTTCTGTTCCATGAAAGCTTTGAAATTTCAAAAGCTTTTTTATATTTTATATTATTTATTTATTTATTATTTTCTTGGTGAGAAAGGAAATAATAGTAAGAATTTTATGAACTGCTGTTTAACTCATACAAGATTTCTTAAATTCCTGAAATTGTTTGAAATTTCAGATTTTTTTCTCAACAGGTTAACATATTTTTACCTAATAATAATGAAAATGATAGATTGCAAGCAGTTAGAAATTCTTTTTTTTTTATTAAATAATAATTTTTTTTTTGTGTCTTCAGAAATTAATAATTATTCAATTTCAATTCATATATATATATATATATATATATATATATATATATATATATATATATATATATATATATATATATATATATATATATATATATATATATATATATATATATATATATATATATATATATATATATATATATATATATATATATATATATATATATATATATATATATATATATATATATATATATATGTAAACTTTTCGTGCTCAGAAAAGTAAGAAGAAATGCTGTTGCTGTACATGTTGGGAAATAATATGTATACAATTTGCTGTTGACAATTGACTTTATTATAGTTACCCATCAAATTAGGTGCTTATTAAGAAAATAAAGTATTAAAGAAAACGTGTGTTTAGTTCACCAATAAGAGAATGCGTTTATGAACTGCTGTTTGTCTTATGCAAGATTTCTTAAGTTTCTCTTCCATGCCTGCTTCGAAATTTCAAAAGATTTTTATTATTTATTTATTATTTTAGTTGGCAGAAAATTGCAAGAAGAACCGATTATTTTTGCATCATGTTTCCTCTCCTTGAAAAATAAGTTGTAAACAGCCATTCATAATTCTTTGTTATAGTTACCTCTCAAATTAGGTGCTTTTTTACGAAAATAAAGTTTTAAAGAAAACGTGAGTTTAGTAACCAATAAGAGAATATGTTTATGAACTGCTGTTTGACTCCTGCAAAAATTCTTGAAT
>SEYY01023706.1:95000-97500 GCA_009176605.1 Armadillidium nasatum
AAATATAAATTAGCTTTTTATAATTTTTAAATTAATATAAAATTTATGATTTACTGTTGCACACATTCAAATTGAAAATTGAAATTGAAAAAGAGAAATGTTTATGACGTATTTTCTTTTGAATTCATTGGAAGGAGTTATGTAAACTTTTCGTGGCCAGAAAAATAAGAAGAAAGTGTGCTTTTTTCTGCTGTTGCTATTGCTGTTGCTACTGTTTATGTTGGGAAATGAAATGTTTATAAATTGCTGTTGACTATTGACTTTGGTATAGTTACCCATTAAATTAAGTGCTTATTAAGAAAATAAAGATTTACAGAAAACGTGAGTTTAGTTAACCAATAAGAGAACGCGTTTATGAATTGCTGTTTTGCTTATGAAGGATTTCTTAAATTTTCCCCATGCAAGCTTTGAAATTTCAAATTTATTTATTTTATATTAATAGTAAGAACTTTTTTTATGAATTGCTATTTAAGGCATTTAAGATTTCTTAAATTCATGAAATTGTTTGAAATTTCAAATTTTTTAACAGGTTTTAATATATATATATATATATATATATATATATATATATATATATATATATATATATATATATATATATATATATATATATATATATATATATATATATATATATATATATATATATATATATATATATATATATATATATATATATATATATATATATATATATATATATATATATATATATATATATATATATATATATATATATATATATATATAGATATATATATGTATAGATAATAGCTAGCTAGTTAGTTCATGTTGGGAAATAAAATGTATATAAACTGCTGTTGACTATTGACTTTGGTATAGTTACCCATCAAATTAGGTGCTTATTAAGAAAATAAAGATTTAAAGAAAACGTGAGTTTAGTTAACAAATAAGAGAACGCGTTTATGAACTGCTGTTTGGCTCACGCCAGATTCCTTAAATTTCTCTTCCATACATGGTCATAAATATATATAAATATATATAGTTTGGTATAGTTACCCATAAAATTAGGTGCTTTTTAAGATAATTAAGATTTAAAGAAAACGTGAGTTCTGTTAACCAATAAGAGAAAGCGTTTATGAACTGCTGTTTGGCTTATGAAAGATTACTTAAATTTCTCTTCTATTCAAGCTTTAAAATTTTATTAGCTTTTTTTTATTATTACTTTAATGGGCATAATAAATAAAGAAAAATAATAAACAGAGTGGTGTTGCATCATGTTCATTCATAATTTTTTGTTATAGTTACCTATCAAATTATGTGCTTTTTTTTAACAAAAATAATGTTTTAAAGAAAACGGGATTCAGTTAAAGAATAGAGAATGCGTTTATGAACTGCTGTTTTGCATATGAAGGATTTCTAAAATTTCTCTTCCATGCAAGCTTCGAAATTTCGAATATTTATTTATTTATTTATTGATTTTCATCTGCAGAAAAAAAATAATAATAAGAACTTTATGAACGCTGTTTAATGCATTCAAGATTTCTTTAATTCCTGAAATTGTCTGAAATTTCAAATTTTTTTTAACAGGTTAATATATATATATATATATATATATATATATATATATATATATATATATATATATATATATATATATATATATATATATATATATATATATATATATATATATATATATATATATATATATATATATATATATATATATATATATATATATATATATATATATATATATATATATATATATATATATATATATATATATATATATATATATATATATATATATATATATATATATATATATATATATATATATATATATATATATATATATATATATATATATATATATGGTATAGTTTCCCATAAAATTAGGTGCTTTTTAAAAGATAATTAAGATTTAAAGAAAACGTGAGTTCTGTTAACCAATAAGAGAAAGCGTTTATGAACTGCTGTTTGGCTTTTGCAAGATTCCTTAAATTTCTCTTCTATTCAAGCTTTAAAATTAATTTCATTAGCTCTTTTATTATTATTTTAATGGGCATAATAAATAAAGAAAAATAATAAACAGAGTAGTGCTATTTTTTTTAACAAAAATAATGTTTTAAAGAAAACGGGGATTCTGTTAACAAATAGAGAATGCGTTTATGAACTGCTGTTTTGCAAACAGACATTCATAATTCTTTGTTAAAGTTACCTATCAAATTTGGTGCTTTTTTACGAAAATAAAGATTTAAAGAAAACGTAAGTTCTGTTGACCAATAAGAGAATGTGTTTATGAATTGCTGTTTTTCTTGTGAAAGATTTCTTAAATTTCTCTCAAGCTTTGAAATTTCTAAACTGTATTTTTATTGATTTATTTTTATTTTCATGGGCAGAAAAAATGATAGTAAGAACTTTTTATGAACTGCTGTTTAACTCATACAAGATTTCTTAAATTCCTGAAATTATTTAAAATTTCAGATTGTTTCCTTTAATAGCTTAATATATTTTAACCTAATAATAATGA
>SEYY01023706.1:112500-115000 GCA_009176605.1 Armadillidium nasatum
TAATAATAATAATAATAATAATAATAATAATAATAATAATAATAATAATAATAATAATAATAATAATAATAACTGTGTTCCTAAAAACACTGTCATGTATCATTGTATTTTTAAACTTAGATGTAAAAAAAAAAAAACAATCAATAGCGACATTGAAATAAGTCATAAATCAAGTAACATTTAAATTTAATCAATGAGAGAGCGAAATTTCTTGATTTTAAAGTAAACGTAAGCTTAAAAATTTCTTAGAATGAGAGAAAATGTACCATTATGTTCAATACATCATGTCTTTTTTTTTTTTTTTTTTTTTTTTTTTTTTTTTTAGTCACGTAATTTGTTTAAGAGAGTCTTGTATTTCAGGCCTGTTTTGAGCATTTCAGGCCTTTTTCTTTGCAATTTATGTCTATTTTGAGCATTTCAGGCATGTTTTTGAATATTTCAGACCTGTTTCGAACATGTTAGACCCGTTTTATCCATTTCCGGCCCATTTTATGCATTCTGGGTCTGTTTTGAATGTTTCATGCCTGTTCTCAACATTTCAGGCATGTTTTGAAAATTTCAAGCCTGCTTTGAGCATTTCAGGCCTGTTTCATGCATTCCAGGCTTGTTTTATGCTCTAATTTGGAAAAATCCTAAAAAAAATTTTTTTTATTATTTCTTTCGTTTATTTCGTACTGATATATAAATATTATAAGCTCTTGTTAAGGAGATATTTATATTTTTAACAAAATTTATTTTTATTTTATTTCATTTGAAATGTAAAAAAAAAAAAATTGGGAAAATTTATCAAATTTTGTGAAATATTTAAAAATTAATAATATAAAATAATTTTTGAAAATTGTAAAAAAATTTAATTAATTTTTTAATATTATTTTAGAAAATTCATAATAATCATAACAATAATAATTATGATAATTGTAGTAGTAATAAAAAATAATAATAAAAATAAATAATAGTAAAAATAATAATAATAAGAAATAAAAATAATAATAATAATAAAAAATAATAATAATAATAATAATAATAATAATAAAATAATAATAATAATAATAATAATAATAATAATAATAATAATAATAATAATAATAATAATAATAATAATAATAATAATAATAATAATAATAATAATAATAATAATAATAATTAAACTAAAAGACTAAAAAGTACATACTTTATTTAGAATGTAAAGAAAAATTATATATGAATTATAATAATATATATTATAATTATATAAACTCACAAAATTGAATTACTTACATTTAACGCTAATAAAAAGTTGATTGGACGTCCCGCTACCCTGTTTGTTGGAAGCCGAACAAACGTAATTTCCTGACATACTTTTACGAACATTTTGAAGAACAAGTGATTGATTACTCTGTATAATACCTTCAGATATGTTATGATGTAACTTCGTGTTCTGAGGCGGGGTTATATATATATATATATATATATAATATATATATATTATATATATATATATATATATATATATATATATATATATATATATATATATATATATATATATATATATATATATATATATATATATATATATATATATATATATATATATATATATATATATATATATATATATATATATATATATATATATATATATATATATATATATATATATATATATATATATATATATATATATATATATATATATATATATTACCTGTCTCCATAATTAAAAAATAAATAATCACATTTTTATAATTATACGAAGACCTTTAAGTTCCTCCCTTCTCCAAAAAAAAAAAAAAAAAAGGTAATCCTATAGTTAAAGAGCCACCATTAAAATTAAATTAATCCTTATTATAAAATCGTAGAATCCTTCATTAATCTCACCTGATGAAACCACTCCACATAACTCGTCCTCGGATTGGCCTTTATCCTGCACTCGATATACACGTCGTCGCCTTCCTCAATATCCTTCATGTTTATGTTAGGCCCGGGAATTAGCTTTAATTTTGGAGCGTCTGTCAAGGAGGGAGAGAAAATGAAAAGGGCTTTTAATTAATTGGGGGGAGAGTAGAATGGGGGGAAGGAGGAGAGTAGAGTGGGGATAGGGGGAGAGAATAATAGAATGTGTGTTTAGGAAGTGTGACAAATTGTGTTTACGTTGACAAACTATCTGGAAATTAACTTTAATGTCTTTATAGTGATTAAGAAGATAAGGGAAATATGTAAGTTATATATATATATATATATATATATATATATATATATATATATATATATATATATATATATATATATATATATATATATATATATATATATATATATATATATATATATATATATATATATATATATATATATATATATATATATATATATATATATATATATATATATATATATATATATATATATATATATATATATATATATATATATATATATATATATATATATATATATATATATATATATATATATATATATATATATATATATATATATATATATATTATTACATATA
>SEYY01023706.1:127500-130000 GCA_009176605.1 Armadillidium nasatum
CTTATTATTATTATTATTATTACAACTACAATTGCTATTATAATTACTACTACAATTATTATTATCATATAATTATTTTAATTATCATTATAATAATCATATTTGTTATCATTATCATTATCTTTAATCACTATTTTTATTATTATTATTATTATTATTATTATTATTATTATTATTATTATTACAATAATTTTGATTATCATATTAAATTATTTTTATTATCATCATTACTATTATTATTATATGTTATTATTATTATTATTAATATTATTATTATTATTATTTTTACTGTATTATTATTATTATTATTTATCAATATATTTGAGTTATGTATAAATCGAGTCTATATTTTATAGTATTTCAACCCTTTATTACAAATGATATTCAATTTTTTAGTTTTTCAAACAGAATTACAATCATTTTGAATTTTAGAGAGATATTCATCATTTTTTATTATTATTATTATTATTATTATTATTATTATTATTATTATTATTATTATTATTATTATTATTATTATTATTATTATTATTATTATTATTATTATTATTATTATTATTAGTAGTAGTAGTAGTAGTAGTAGTAGCATAATTATTATTATTACTGTTAGAATTATTACTAATAATTAACAAACCGTATTATGATTATAATTAGTATTATTATTTTATTATTATTATTATTATTATTTTTATTTTTATTATTATTATTACTATCTCTGTCCAGTAATTATTATTAATTCAATACTGTTGTTTATTATTATTTTTACTATTATCATTATTGTTGTTGTTGTTGCTGTTGTTGTTGTTGTTGTTGTTGTTGTTGTTGTTGTTGTTGTTGTTGTTGTTGTTGTTGTTGTTGTTGTTGTTGTTGATGTACAGGAAAATTCGAAAGACAAAACTGTTGAACATATTGAAGTTAGTACGAGCGTGATATCCAAAAGCATTGTTCGCTCATTGACTATAAGAACTTTCCTCGAGCAGAATTTAAACCCGTATCATTTTCAGCGATTGTAAACAGTCGCCGAAGTTCTGTCAACCAGTCATGGATACGTTTTTTTTTCTATGATTTTAACTACTGTGCTTCAATCCACATTTTAAATGATTTTAACTACTGTGCGTCAATCCACATTTTAATTCATGAATTCTGTTTATGGTTGAGGCAATGTGTTTCGAGATCTAATTATGCATAATCATAATAAGTATCAATAGGCGGACGGAAACTCTCCTGCTATTAAAAAAAGTCTAATCGGCAAATGGATAGATATCAGAATATGGATCGGTTTCGTCAGTGACAGTACCAAAGGATTTGATATTCACATTAGCATGGAATCTTACTGGCAGTATTTTTGTCTAGTCAGAGGTTCTGGAATTAATGAAGGACATTACATTCGATGTGACCTTTAGTTTGTGAAAAGGGTGCTCCTTTACACGTCAGTTTGGTTGCCAGTATTTAGAAGATATGTTTCCCTACTGTTAGACTGGCAGAAGAGGACAGATAGCATAACCTCAACTCACGATCTTCTGATTGCAACCCAGTGGACTTTTTACCTTTTGGGGCTATATTTATGAGGGATTGTGCATGCTCCACATGTTTCCACCTTATAGATGTTCACTGCGGCGTTATAAACCAAGGTCCCCAAGTTATTTGGAATACTACTGGTAACCTGGAGCTTGTTCCCAGGTCAAATTTATGAAGATGTGAGGCTTATGTTGCTGTACGAGAACATCATTTTGAGCATCGCATGTAAATGATATCTAGAATAGTGGACATTCTTGCAATAAATCTTGCACCACAGAGCGTTCCAAATAATGTTCCTCCATCTTTCGTAAATGTAGTAACTTATTTAGGCTGCAACTTCGGAATATATACTTATAAATACAATAAAATACAATAATATGTACTAGTGATGGCATCCGCATCCGCGGGGTATCCTCATCAAAATTAACATTCGCATCCGCATCCGCATCCACATTTTCGAAAATTTAACATCCACATCCGCATCCGCACTTTCGAAAATTCAACATCCGCATCCGCATTCGCAAATTAGAAAATATGACATCCGATCCATCACTAATATATTATATATATATATATACTATATATATATATATATATATATATATATATATATATATATATATATATATATATATATATATATATCGAAAATTCGACATCCGCATCCACATCCGAACTTTCGAGAATTTAACATCCGCATTCGCATCCGCATTCGCAAATTACAAAATTTGACATCCGATCCATCACTAATATGTACTATGTAATCTCCATATATATATATATATATATATATATATATATATATATATATATATATATATATATATATATATATATATATATATATATATATATATATATATATGGAGATTACATAGTACATATTAGTGATGGATCGGATGTCAAATTTTGTAATTTGCGAATGCGGATGCGAATGCGGATGTTAAATTCTCGAAAGTTCGGATGTGGATGCGGATGTCGA
>SEYY01023706.1:132500-137500 GCA_009176605.1 Armadillidium nasatum
CTACACGAAAACGGGAATGAAATTCGAATTATTTTTTTTCTTTTTTTTTTCCTCCGGGAGAACAACGCGCTATTATTCCTACGTTCTTTTCTCACATGTTTGAAGTATTTCTTTTTTAATAGGTTCTTTTTATTTTCTTTTAAATTTCAATTACTCTTTCATTTCTGGGCATATATTGTTAGCAATTTTTTTTTCCTTTTTTGATAAATGTATGTAATTTTTGTTAGTAAGATTAGTTAACTTGATTATTTTGGATCGAATTAATATAATAATACTTTTTACCCTTGTTTTAAACCAACTTTATTTACTCTTTTCATTTCTGGGCAGATATTTTTTGGTTGTTTCGCTGGTAACTGTTGTAGCTGAACAGCTACCATAAACTCCTGCAAAAATTAATGTTTCAGTAGCTTGTAGATTTTGCATCGAATTAAATTTTCATAATATTTTAAGTTCCTTTTTCTTGAAGTTCATTTACCATTTTTCTAGGCGGGAATTTTCTAGTACTTTCGTTGTTAAGTTTAGGAAGAGAAGAGTCCTCAAATAATTAATGCTTCAGTAACTTGTGGATTCTGTATTGAGTTTTAAATAAGAATTTTAGGTTTTATTTCATAAACTTTATTTCATATTTGTTTCTGGGAAGGCTTTTCTAGTAGATTTGTTGGTAAATATGAGATTAGCAAAACTGTTCCCATAGAGATAGAAGTTTCAATAACGATGATTTGGGATTGAATTTGCAATATATATATATATATATATATATATATATATATATATATATATATATATATATATATATATATATATATATATATATATATATATATATATATATATATATATATATATATATATATATATATATATATATATATATATATATATATATATATATATATATATATATATATATTATATATATATATATATCGCATATTCGCGATAAACTTTCATATAAAATTCAAGTTTTCTGAATGAGGATTCCGAACCGAGACTTATAAGATAAAAGTCAAAGCGCTACCAACTGAGCCATTACAGTACAAAAGAGAGTCACAATGAGAAGACTCATGAAATAAGACTCACGCAGACTAACTCAAAGGATCCCCCCCCCCTCGACTGCAAACAGATTCAGAAGTAACAAGTCAGCTTCAATCCCCTTTTAAATACAGACATTATATACGAAGGTATATTACCATCTTAGAGGTATCAGTTTCAAATCCGCGTTCAGTAGACTTGAATGTTACATAAAAATCTATCGCGAATATACGGTATAATATACTTAAGTATATAATGTCTGTATTTTAAAGGGGATTGACGGTGACCTGTTACTTCTGAGTCCGTGTGCAGTCGGGGGGATCTTAAGTTACTCTGCGTGAGTCTTTTTTCATGAGCCTTCTCACTGTGATTTCCTTTTGAACTGTTATGGCTCAGTTGGTAGCACTTTGACTTACCATCTTATAGGACTCAGTTTCGAATACTCGTTCAGCAGACTTGAAATATATATATATATATATATATATATATATATATATATATATATATATATATATATATATATATATATATATATATATATATATATATATATATATATATATATATATATATATATATATATATATATATATATATATATATTCTTTTATTTTAATTATCTTCATTTTCTATATTTCCTTATCTAGAAATGTAAGCACACATCGCAATTTTTATTATAATTACAAGCATAAAAATACATTTGATATGAAATATATAATATAGCAATTAAAAAAAAAAACATTAAGAATTTAATTAAAAGAAAGATTAATAAATAATTTTAAAAAAATTCTTTTTTAAAATAAAGAAACAAATATTATTTTTATTACGGTGTTGTATAATCTTCTAAACAAGCAGGAGGCATCTACAAAATTTTTTTCAAAAATAAAAATTTTTCCTAGCTTTTTAAATTTCCTTTCTGGCTTCTATTTTTAATAATATATTTATTTAATAATATATTTATTTAATAATATATTTAATTAATAATATTTAGTTTATAATATCTAATTTATAATATTTAATTAATAATATTAATTAGTAATAAATAATAATATTTAATAATATATTTTATGTTATTCTTTTTTTAATAATATATATTAAATTATTTATTTTCCCTCGGCTACTCGAATTTCTTTTTTTTTCTTAATTTTTCACCAACAAGGAAATTTCATTCTTTTCCTTTTTTAATTTTTTTTTGTTTCTCTTTTAAATTTTTTGTTTTGTTTTTCATTTTCCTTTGTTTTTCTTTCATTTTGGTAACAGTTAAGTTTATGCAGAAATTCTTCTAAATTCCAATATTTTGGTCATCAATATTCATGGAATTTTTAAGTATTTATGACATTGCAATATTGAGAAAACTTTAGTGCTAACTAAAATATATATATATATATATATATATATATATATATATATATATATATATATATATATATATATATATATATATATATATATATATATATATATATATATATATATATATATATATATATATATATATATATATATATATATATATATATATATATATATATATATATATATATATATATATATATATATATATATATATATATATATATATATATATATATATATATATATATATATATATATATATATATATATATATATATATATATATATATATATATATATATATATATATATATATATATATATATATATATATATATATATATATATATATATTATATATATATATATATATATATATATATATATATATATATATATATATATATATATATATATATATATATATATATATATATATATATATATATATATATATATATATATATATATATATATATATATATATATATATATATATTATTAGATGTATCGGATATCAAATTTTTTAATATCCGCAAATGCGGATGCGGATGCGGATGTTTACGTTTTTATATTATATATATATATATATATATATATATATATATATATATATATATATATATATATATATATATATATATATATATATATATATATATATATATATATATATATATATATATATATATATATATATATATATATATATATATATATATATATATATATATATATATATATATATATATATATATATATATATATATATATATATATATATATATATATATATATATATATATATCAAAATCCACCCCCAGGAAGAGTTATTAGCCCTGTCAGTAGGTTCATTCGAGAGGATGAACCAAGGGTTTCACGGGCCGACGGCAAATACGCTGGCTGGCCAGGTCAATCATGGATGCCGACTTTGATCCCACCTTTAGCGATCATTTCGCAGGTGCACTTATTACGCATAAGCGGGAGGGGCAAAGAGCAAGAGAGAAATGTAAAAATTTCTCTACTCCGACCAGGCCTCGAACCATGGACCTCTCACTTGCTAGGCGATAGCTCGATCGTCTTAGCTTCTGAGCAGCTATATATATATATATATATATATATATATATATATATATATATATATATATATATATATATATATATATATATATATATATATATATATACACATCACCACCGATTACGGGCTGAGCCCACTCAATGAGGAGGTGTTAGATCAATAAGAGAATTAGTAAAACCCTACAAGTCCCACCTAAGGCAAATTTTCTAGGTGGGCACAGACGTGGGCTTTAAAGTACACAGAGAATCAAAATTTCTTCCTATGAAGAAATTTCGGTAGTGAGAGTTTCTTTTGTGACAAACATTTTTTTTTTCCAAATTTTCTAAAAAGGACGAAATTTTCTACTTTAAATTTGATATATTTTTAAAAAGTTGAAAATAATTGATGATTTTATTTTCGTAATTCGACGATTGTTTGGTTCTTCGGCAAACGAGAATAGTTTTTTTCAGTTCCCTGAACTAAAAAAATACTATTATTAAAAATATTTGAAAATTTGAAGTACAAAATTTCGTCTATTGAAGAAAATTTGGAAGAAAATATTCGTGACAAAAGTGACTCTCACTGCCGAAATTTCTTCAAATTGGACGAAATTTTGATTCTTTGTGAAATTGAGATTAAATTCAGCAGGAAAGGCAGAAGATGGGAGAGAATTCCACAAAGCAGAAGTGGCTGAAAAAAAGGAGGCATCACAGCGGACAAGCCTTGAGTTGAACATTTTAACACAAAATTTACGTGCAGATAATGCACCATTTGTGCTACAAAACAGTCGTAAAGGCGGAGGTAAACGAGTGGACAATTCCCTCGAGCATATGCCCCTGAAGTACCTATAGATAAGAGACAAGGAACCAATATATATATATATATATATATATATATATATATATATATATATATATATATATATATATATATATATATATATATATATATATATATATATATAATCAATATTTAATGATAGTTCTTATTTTTATCGCTATGATCGTAAGACATAAACATTAAATGTGAATTTAAGAGAATTAAAAAAACTTTTATAACTTTGAAAAAATATTTAATATATTTAAACTCTGGTATATATATATATATATATATATATATATATATATATATATATATATATATATATATATATATATATATATATATATATATATATATATATATATATATATATAAACAGTCGCTTTTATTTGGAAGAATATATTATCCAACAAGAAAGCATGTTAATATCTTTGCTGACTAGGTAGAGAAATTTACAGAAATTTAAACTTGAAGCCTGCTTCAACCGTCTAGTTGCATGAGTAGTTAGATTCATCAGCGGAAATTATTTGAATTTCATGTTGATCGAACTTTCTGCGAGAATATTTTAAGAGGACTGCGAATTGAATGTTGTAAATAAAGTTCTGTTTTACAGCATGTGTTGGCTGTTGTGTTAGCTATTTAAGAACTTTAATAACTTTTAATAACTTTGTACTACGAAAAATAATTATATATAATTATATATAACTTAATTGGTATTGAAACTGGTCAT
>SEYY01023707.1:2500-32500 GCA_009176605.1 Armadillidium nasatum
TTTTCCCGTGTCTATCGTTTTCAAAATGTTTCTCTTCGTTATAATTCGGAAATGAATTGTGTAAGTTGCATTGGTGTGAAGATACTTATTGCACATAATTACGGACATTTTATGTATTTAATCTTTTAATTTTTTAAAAATTTAATTCTATAAAGTTTTAGCAATCTCTTCAAGGATTTTTATGCTACTATTGTCTATGTAATTTCCTATTAAATTAAAAGTCAAATGTAACAGTTTAAAAATCGTCTGTTTATTAGTTAGCTTCTTATATTAAAGTAAGTAGGAAGAATTGGTATATTGATATTGAATTTCTAGCAACAAAATTTCACTCAGAAACTTAATAATTAAAAATATATTTTTTAACTTGATGAGAGCACCTCCAGCTCTCAGAGCAAGCGGTTTGCTTACTCTGGACTGGTGGTGGCCTGAAGGCAACCACCCAACTCCTGGACCACATATGACTATTAAGTCTGTTGAACACGCATCCTTGATGCCTCCAGATAAAATAATTCAAAATAAAAATAAATTTTACTAAGTAATTTATATCTAAGAAGCAATGTTATAAAATTATTACGACTTACAGCTAAAGTAGATGATGTGAATTCGGCACATATTAATTAAGCAGATTTTTGGTCTTTCGATATATCGAACTGACATATGGATATTTCGATATATCGATAAGTAATGAATTATTATATAATTTTAAATATAATATCATGACTATAACTAAACTTAACATAACAGTACCTGACCTAACCTAATCTAACCTGACCTAAAAGAGCCTATGTAATTTAACCAATAACTAAACAAGTTTTATTACAAACATTAATAATTAATGATTATTTTTAACCGATATATATATTGAAGCATCGATATCGAAAGACCAGAAATTCGCTTAACAAAAGCCTGAGAATTCATTAAATCAGAATATCTGCTTGTCTTTCTATAATGAAATCTGAATAACGATAAATATATTCGTATTACTTTTGAAAGATGAAAAAGATGCTCCAATAGATAAATTTAAAGTAAGAATTATCATTTTCTTCATATCGAAACTTTAAATTTTTAAATTTTGCAGAGCATTATTGCTTATTTTCATGATAATTATTAACGGAAACCTTTTTACCAAATAATTCTCCATTAACGGATTTTTTTTTTTTGGTATAATCCAGTATATAGTGAAAATTGTTTTAACACTATGTCGGATCGAATTTGATATGCTATGCCCATCTCAAAGACAATTTTGAATCTATTACCTTGTCAGACCCAATCTTGGATACCATTACCATGGCAAACCCAGTTTAGAATTCTATATGATCAAAGTCTGGAAACAGACTGAGATATTTTTGAAACTGTTATTAAGTTCTTAAAAGTTTCATCAGCAACCTTTTTCAAATTTAACTTATATTCCAGTGAGTTTATTCTTGTCAGTTAAGAGTTACTCAATTGTTGAATTTTGTAAGCAAAATTCAAGGATCATTAAGAATTTGTCTTAAATGACGAGTTTGTGTGTGTGTATATATGTGTGTGCGTGGTGTTTATCACAATTACACACACACTCTCTCTCTCTCTCTCTCTCTCTCTCTCTCTCTTCTCTCTCTCTCTCTCTCTCTCTCTCTCTCTCTCTCTCTCGAACCTCATTAAAAATAATTGGTTAAAGGATTAGACTCGACACACAGATTTAACGACTCAAATAATATTGATGCCTTTAAATGCAAAGTCCTCCTCGACTCACCTAACCCCAGCTTTCACCCCAACCCCAACCCCAGTTTCACCCCAACCCCCCACCCACTCCACCTCTTTTCAAAAATGTTTTAAGTCATTTATTTCAAAGAAACGATTCGATTGAATTTTTAATCCTTCAATTTTACGCCATTTTTTACTCTTTTCTTCTCGAAAATGAAAATTAAATTTGCTAATCTTAAAAGAATAGAAAATGGCGTTATAAATTGAAAATGAAGAATATATATTATATATATATATAATATATACTATATATATATATTATATATATATATATATATATATATATATATATATATATATATATCTATATATATTCCAAATTGTCCTCACCAATTCTCAAAAACGCTTGACTTGTGATTCACCACTACCACTTCTCGTTATAATTACACCTTTTTTATCCTATCGGTTACTCTGCCCACAATCTTGTAGCTCTTAAGTTAAACACTTTCTCTCCCGCAGCTCCACCATATCCTAAACGTAATTTCTAGCACTTTAATGGGGTTAACTGTCAGACGAGACAATTTTGTAACATAAATTAAAAAAAAAAAAAAGAGCGAGACTTTCGAAAGAGGAACCGTCCTTCCTCTTCAGGCTCAAGTTTAATCCTATTAAACTTGAGCCTGAAAGAGGAAGGACGGTTGCTCCTTCGAAAGTCTCATTCTTGGAATGAATCATCCTTTGACACTGAAGATGCTTCCATTTCCGCCGTAAAAGTGGGAGCCGTGATAGCTGATGAGATGAGCAGATTCGTTCCCTCTTCAATTAAGTCTTTCTCCTCAAAAGCTATGGTTTGATGGCACCTGCTTTTGTACCATTCAGCGATATAGACAGTGTGTATTGAGGGTTGAAAAGCTTCTGTTCTTCTATCTCTCTTCCTGATTTTCATTCTGCTCTGAATCGTTGTAAGGATATGTTTCGACGGCCAAGCGTATTTTCACTAAAACGAAGTGCGCTGACCTCCTTGGTATTCCTACTAATAGATTTTCTTTCTTGCCTAAAATATCTCCAGCAACATCTGAAAATCCTTTTTCCTTCTCATATTCGAGCTCGAGCTGATGGGTCTGTAGCTAACACTCCTGTTGAAAAGACCAATCTCTTCGATCGGCTTCTTTTTGTCATCTAATTCTACCCTGGATGATTCCGGCATCGCTCTTCCAACTCTTTCTTCTCTCAGGTGTCTCTTGTATTTACCTGCGATTTCGTATGATCAGTTACATGGAATCCTAAAATCTATGAACATTAGAAAGGCTGGTGGCTCGGGTGGCATTCCTACTTCATGTTTTGAAGGAGAGTTCTTACATCGTTATCGTTCAAGTCTACTCTCTATGCCTAAAACTTATACTTTTCCTTAGTGCTGGAAGCGCACAATAAAATCTCAACGAGGTGTAGCCTTCCTGAACCTTCTAATCATCACCCTATACACACAACACACACACACACACACACACACACACACACATATATATATATATATATATATATATAATATATTATATATATATATATATATATATATATATATATATATATATATATATATATATATATATATATATATATATATATATACTATCTTTGTAAGAATCGTAATTCTCATTTCCTGGATCATCTGGAATCTAATTCTCTTCTTTCAGACACTCGAGATCTATCGGTGACATACTTTCCAATATTAGCGACTATGGGGAGTCTTGTGTGAAATGAGCAGATTGGGATATTTTTGAAACTGTTATTAAGTTCTTAAAGGTTTCAACTACTACCTTTTTCAAATTTAACTAATATTCGAGCGAGTTTATTCTCGTCAGTTAAGAGTTACTCAATTGTTGAATTTTGTAAGCAAAATTCAGGGAACATTAAGAATTTGTCTCAAATGACGGGACGGTGTGTGCATATGTGTATATAGCTTTTGACCTATGAATAACAAACATTTTTCACCTTCAGGGAGAAGAGGCAAGTTTAACTTCTTTGTCAACTTTTTCATTATCCATGATGCTAACATGAGATGATATCCATCTAACTGATTTTCTACGGACGTGAAGCACTGTCATAAACATTAACACAGTGAGTACCATTTGATTTCTGGGGTAAATTATATTGGAGTCTGAATATATGAAATAGACTTGGTCTTTACAAATGTCATCTGCTCAGTTACTGTTATAGAAGTCAACTAGGAGAGATTATGTGAGAGAGAGAGAGAGTACGGTCTGGGAAAATTTCTCCCGCACCGACTCCCTCTACAGGTTTGGATTTGTATGTGAAAATTTCTACGGGGTCACCATGATGAATAGGGTGGACTGGAAGAAATTCTTCAGTTTGGCTGTGAGACTCCCTCCTTTAGGAAGGGAAACCAAGAAGTTACAGACAGAGGACTTGGAAAGAATAATGGGGGCAATCTTTATCATGGGTTAGTGATAATACTTTACAGAGAGTAATATTTAGACAGAAAGGAACTATGTATTCTGCAGTGGCAAATGATCAATAGATTGGGTTTTGAGCTATTTCTAAAAATAAAGTAAATTTTGAGGTATTATCTTGTTTGGAGCCGGAGAAAAGTGAAGCCCATAAGGAATAGAAGCATTATGTTTGCTTCGACCTCGATGCTAATGTTGGAGAATGACTGACGGTGATAATGCAAAGACTCTCGTTTTGAACGAGGTCTAGCTATGATGATAATGATGGCGCATCCGGAATCTAATTTTGCGAACATGAGGGGAATAAGAAACGGGATTGAGGTTTTGATCTGCCACTACAATTTGGAGGTGAGGTTGCGGAAAGGGGTCTAAAGCATAATGGCAAATTGTTTTCAGCTAATTAATGTGAGGGAAGTAGGTAAATCAATCGTCTAAGATAAAGTCAAGAAACCTCATCTGCGATTTCGCTTCTATGGAAGACAAATACAGATTAAAGATGAATTTGGGAATTTGGTGATTACCCTATCTCCCCTTCTGTCTGAGTTAAGTAGAGGGTACTTTCTTTGGAGAAAAGTTGAAGCAATAAAATCGTTCCTCCCGGTGATGTTATTAATGACAAGTTGTAGACCTCGTTCCATGGGAGTCAGTTTGGCACTTTTAACATGCAATGTCAGGTTGTCGACATACAGTAAGAACTTGGCAGTTTCCGAGATCTAGTCAACAACATTATTAAATTCCGATGGAAAGAGGAGGAGAGTAAAAGAGTTGCTTTGAGATATACAATTATCTAAGATGAATAGTCTGGAGAGAAAAAAGAAATGTCGTACCTGTAAAGTTCTGCTAGATGGTAAACTTTGAATAGATAGAGGAAGTTGAGTTTTTTGAGGATCAGTTCCCTATGTAGTATAATATACATTTTCTAGAGCAGAGAACACTCGCAAAACCATTTACTTCTCAGGGAATACCTTTCTGATGTCCTGGTCTATCCGAATTATGAAGTCATCCGTTGATTAGTGCTTTTGGAAGTCAAGCTGGAAATTAGAAAAAGCGTAAAGATTCTCCAGGAAAGGAAGTAGGTGGGCTGCTACCAACTCTTCCATTAGCTTGCAAGTGTGGCAAGTAAGGGATATTAGTCGCTTGCTGTCTGCTTGATGAGTTTTTTCTGAGCTTCGTAGTCGGAATCACACATGCAATTGACCAAACAGATTTTCCTTAACACACCTAAAAGATTGCATCAGCAGAAGGGTGAAGACTGCAGAGCATTGCATAGGAAATACCATCTAGACCAAAAACTCTGTCCTTGTTGGCTTCTAAAGCTGTCTGATACTCGCTAAGAGTAAAAAGATGATTATCTGGAAAATCATCTATGTTGCGAATGTGCTAGGCAAAGTTCAGGATAGCTAAAGCTGCAGAGCAACTAGCAAAATTGAAATCTAAAACGTCAACAAAGGGAGCCGGGGCGGAAATTGTGTCCAGTATATCTAAGCCATAGTGAACTAATCTGGGTGGATGTTCGTTGGACTTTAGAGAAATTTGCTGGATTACTTTACAGATAAAAGAAGTTAGAGTTAGATTATTGGCAATGGAAGAGTAATTTCGAAATAACTCTTTCCGGGTTCTTCAATTAATTCTGCGAGGTCTGGAGACTGCAGCTATGTATATGATGATGGTATTGCGGTTTGGGTTTCTCTTTTACTCCTTGAAGAGTTTCCTCTTCTACTGGGAAACTTAAGAGCATTCATGTGAGTATTATAAGGTAGCCGGTCGCATACTAGCAGAAAACTATGTATTCAGTTGATTCTTGATTCTGCTGCTAGAGGACTGCGTATGTTGGTAATAAATCTGAATGCTTCGTCTGTGTTCCTGAAAGCTTTCATAAGCAGCAAACATGAAAGCTATGGAGTAATAAACTTAAACCAATTTGCACGGTCATATAGCTCCGTCAGGAGTGCAGTTCTTGTATTAGAGTTGGGGATAGCTCCTTCAGAACAATAGGAAAACGATCAAGCAGGTAAAGATTTCAAAGTGGATTATTTAAAATGATCCTTATCACATGAAGATAGTCAATCAGGTGGAGGTTTGAGTGTTTAGTCTCTCGTAATATGGGAGACCTAGACGAAATAGTCAGATCATTACTTCATCAGGAAGAGCAGGGGTTGAAGTCTCTCGTAAAAACAACTGGAAGAGGAAGTTGTTGAAATAGGGATGACAGGTCCTCTTTGGTGAAGTTTAAAGGTTGCCGAAAGTAGATTAATGTGGTAGATGATTATAGTCAAAATCTAATATATAGATAGGTTCTCGCTGCAACAGAGTGCAGTCTTGTTTGGGAGTAAAGGGATCGACTTGCATAGAAGAATCTCTACACCTCCTTTGTCGTCATCCTCTTATTGGATAGGAATGAGGAGAGTTCTATATTTAGAAAGGGGAAGGGTATGTGTGATGAAAATTGCGGCAGCAATTAAAGTTTTTGTATACAAATGCATTTGGACTGCATTAGTCTATTAGGCGGCTTTGTACTACAAAACTGGAATAGTAACAATGGCAGTTCCATTGAAGAATATTGACATGTTACTGAATTCGTCATGAAGATGAGTTGTACGTTATGAGTCTCGATTTTGTTTGTAGCAACCTTTGGAGAATGTATTGGATTTTTTTTAGATATAGATATCTGTGCGTATTTTCAGTATATTCCGGAGGCATTAGATAGTCATAAATAGATAATTTTGAGGGTTGTTTTTTTTTTTTTTTTTTTTTGCCATGAACATTCCGTTTTCTGGGTTGGATGAAACTTTGTTAAATTTAAATACAAGTTTATTTTCTGTGTCATCTGTAGTAGATCGGACAAGGAGTAGGGGAGGGGACCAGTTGAACATTTGTGGGTAGGCGAGTTCCAGGTGTTGTGTTATCGTGCGGAGGGTTCTCTTAGAGAAAATGTCAGTCCTTAGGATCTGGCAATTGGGCGCCTCTGGTGATTTTTAAAGATCTTTCAGTTTTTCATCTATGGTTCATATTAGAATGCCATTTTGAGAGTCACATAGGTTTAAGGAAGTACAGTAGTCAGGTGCTACACAGTACAGTCAGAAGACAGCTGACGATTGGAAGATAGTGAAAAATCTTGGAGGGGTTCTGTTTGCTGATTGGGTGACGTTTTAGTAAACTGGCTTTGACAACGAACTGGAGTTCATTCGATATATTCTGATTCTGAGGACTCATTTAACAGAAGAGTAGATGTTTCGGGAGAACTATCATAGTCCGGACACTTTTGATTCTGAAAGTTAAAGAATTTATTATAGATACGAGACTGTTGGGTGTCTTATTGTGTGTCTGGCATTGAAGCAACTTAATAAAATCATTCTCTACTGACGAGAATCTGTACCGTTGATGTATTATTACTTACTGGCGAAAGAAGTTCGAGCTTGTAGCAATATTAGCAACAATCTTTTTTTCCCCAGCATTGGTACGAGTAGTCTTCAACATTTGTGACTTCTTAGATATTTAACCAACCTGAACTGAGGTATTTAATTCGTGAACTCTTAAAAAAGAGACGTCAGAACTACTGATTCAGAAATTGTGAAATAAATATATTTATATTTTGCCAAAATAGCATTTCATCATGATTAGGGAAAAACAATTCTGGCGATATTTTAGAGCATAGGAAAAAAAACTTTTTAGTATAATGAGTGCAAATCCATCATGAACTGGCATTTTAAAAAGTTTAAAGTATATCTTACTTCACAATGAAAATCGGTCATTCAATGCATTTGAAAAGATATGAAATATAAATAGTGTTTGAGATTACAAATTATAATATTTATAAATGGGTGATCTCTATTATCCTAAAAATGGTCAATCATTTATCAACAAATTAAGAGCACAAAGCATTCTAATTTCAAATGTTTATGAGGTAGTGGTGCTAAAGTTGAACATTCGTTAAAGGAAAAATGCCAGTCAAGCAAAATTTCAATGCAGATTAAAACATTGTACACAGCCAATTGGTAGATCGCGAAAGCGTCATTCTTCTTCCATCATTACACATCAAACTTACATTATTATCATGGGTAAAAATTCAAACAATAGAGAAAATGTTTTAACTATATATAATCAGTCTTTCCATCTACAACTGGTAATATTCGATGGTAACAATACAAAAACATTGATGGAATACCACACTTAAAATCTTAACTTCCCTCGTGGCAGTAGTTAAGAAATTCTTGGTCAAACCATACGAATTATCATGACATGAAAAATTTTAACAGCTGGTTGTATACCATGATCATAAAGCTTTATAAAAACAAAGGCAATGTCATGTTGAAAAATTTTTCGGAAATTCGTTGTAACCATAATAAATAGCGAGAGGTTTGTAAGGATATGAAGGAATACATGACATTTATATAGCTGACTGAAATTATTGGTGAAACCTAAGAAATTTTAAAGACATATTTTGTTCTCAAAAGTCAAACAAAAGAAAAGGTAAGATGCTCAAAAGAAAGAAAATCAGATGTGTAAGAAAACTAGTCCCTGCTTGCCTTAACATGGATTAATTATTTTATTACTTAAACACGCATTTTTGTATATGAAATTTGGAGTTTTCATGTAGATATTTTTAGAATTTCAGTAATACCTCTGTTTGTTCGTTTGTTTGTTAGTCTGTCTGTCTGTTTGTTTTAACTGTGATTGTGTGTGTAAAATGGCGGGTTTGTGCAAGCGTGGGTTTTCTATACACTTTACCAATGTTCGTGGCTTACCCTCTAATTTAGTATCCGTGGAATACCACCTTTCTAATTCTCATCCTAACCATTTGCTCTTATCTCAGATATCTGAGGATTCATCCTCTAACTTTTTTAATATATCCAACAATAACATTTCATGATTTCCGTTCTAAAGGTGGATCATGTGCTTACGTAAACACTAACATTCCGGTAGCATGTCTCGTAAAGCTTTAATCTCCTAATTTCCATGTTCTGTGGCATAAAACCTTTATTTTTACCACTACAATAATCTTGTTCTTCTGCTACTGTTCTTCCAATAGAACATATTTTTCTAACATTTTTTGAGTACCTAAACTTCTCACGAGACTGTTACATCTTCACATCCAAATAGTGAGGTCCATTCTTTAGGGAATTTGAATGTACACAACACTGAATGACTGGGTTCCTCTCATACTGGTCCAGAAGGGGAAGAGGCCAAATCATTCAGCTTTCTCAACGATCTTTGAGCAACTGATTAAAAAAACAACGCACATTCGGCCGGATCGTCCCAACTAATTCTTGAACACTCTTGATTTATGCTTCACAACTAGTCCTTCTCTCTATAAATACGCTGTCTTTATACCTATTGCTAACTCTGTTCAAAATCTAATTTCTTTTAATTTTCATGCTTTCTCTCCAACTGCTCCACCCTGTCCTAAGCGTAACTTCTGGCACTTTGATAGGGCTGATTGGGGAATTTAGCGTTACTTCTACGTCAACTATCCCTGGAGGGACTGCTTTTTCCCTGAAAACGCTTCGGTTTCTGCCGATAAGGTGAGGACTGTAATCGCGGATGGGATGAACAGGTTCATTCCTTCTTATTTCTCTCTGAACGTTGGAAGGCAAGCGGCTCGGATGGCATTCCTCCCAGAGTTTTAAGAGATTGTGCTTCTGAGCTGGCTCTGTCCCTCGTTCAGCTTTTCTCTTTTTGTTCAATACTAGTACTTTCTTTCAGTGTTGGAAGCGCGCATTAGTCCAACCTGTTCCGAAGGAAGGTAGGCTCTCTGATAATTCTAACGTATTCTGTCTAAGATCTTTGAAACCCTTCTCAACTCTCATTTCTTAGATCATCTGGAATCCCATTTCTTTCTTTCTGATCATCAGTATGGATCGGCGTTCGAGGTCTACTGGTGATATACTTTCCTATCTCACAGATTTACGATCTTCTGTTCATAGGGACCAAGGGGAGACTTGTGTGGTGGCCCTTGACATATCTAAGGCATTTGACCGGGTATGGCACGCGTCACTGTTTTCCAAACTCCCCTATTTGGGTTTCCTCCTCTTTGCTTACTTTTGTCTAGCTTTCTTTCTAATCGTTCCTTTTCGACTGTTCTTGATGGGGCGACTTCATTATTTCCTGTCAATAGTGGTGTTCCTCAGGGTTTGCCTTGTCTCCCATTCTATTCCTACTTTTCATTAATGATCTCAGCTACTCATCAAAACCCTATCCATTCATATGCCAATGAATCAATCCTCCATTCTTCTACTCATTTCAAACCTGCTCCCTCATTTGCATCTAGATTCCATTCTTGCTGATCTGGATAGAATTTCCCAGTGGGGTAGTCTCAACTTTGTGAAATTCAACTCTTTTAAAACTAACTTGAAATCTCTCTCAAAAACACCTTCTAACTTTTCTATTTCTTTCGATGGTTCTCACGTCTCTTCTGCTGACAGTATAAACACCCTTGGTCTTCACATAGACGAAAAAATGTCTTGAAAACCTCACATCACAATTGTTGCTAGGTCGCCCTCAAAGAAGCTGATAGTCCTGTTTAGATTGCGAGTATTTTTCCTCTTCGGAGTTGCCCCAATTATACAAGGGCCTCATCCGCCCTTGTATGAAATACTTCTTTCATATCTGGGGTGGCTCAGGTTTCAACCCGTCATTTGGATAAGGTTGAGTCAAAGGCTAAAACACTTATAATTGTTACGAACTTTTGAATGCACTTGACCCTTTATATTAAGACGTGACGTTGGTGCCTTGTATAGTTTCTATAAGTACTTCAGGGAACTGTCCACTCGTATACTTCCACCTTTACGGCATCCTCGTAACACAAGGTGTATGTGCATTGTCTGCACATAAATTTTTTTGTCTGGAAATAGGCAACGCCAGGCTTGTTCGCAGTGGGGCCTCTTTTCCAGTCACTGATTTTATGGAATTCTCTCCCATCTTCTGTGTTTCCTGTCAAATTTAATCTCAATTACTTTAAAAGTCCACGTCTGTGCTCACCTACGAAATTTGAGTTACGTGGGACTTGTAGGATATTTATTATTTTTTACTGCTCTAACACCCCTCTTTGAATAGGGCTCTGTCCGTGAGTGGTGGTCATGTGTAATAAAAAAAAAAAAAATAAATATATATATATATATATATATATATATATATATATATATATATATATATATATATATATATATATATATATATATATATATATATATATATATATATATATATATATATATATATATATATATATATATATATATATATATATATATATATATATATATATATATATATATATATATATATATATATATATATATATACTAGAAGACAGCTCGGGGGATTGGTTTCTAGAATAAACGAAAAGGAGTTTCAAATACAATCAGAACTTAAATGTTGTGCAAAATAGTCTATATTTGACGGTTTAAAAACCTGAGATAATATACAAAACCTGTGGTGATTAGTGTAATTAGGGAACCACCCAAATTCTTTTGCATCACGTGACAGACAAATCATCAAATTAGTGTTGAAGATTGTTCTTGTTCTCAAATTCATAAATTGATCTTAATCTCAAAAAAAATTATTTACCAACAGAAATCTAAATTGAAAACTACTTTAAAATGTATCAATATCCCTTTCACAAGACCATCCACATGGGAGAGCACACTCAAATCTTTATTTTACCATTACTAACTGTCGCAGATGTACTAAGACCTAATTCAATCTAAGAAATCCAATAATACATTAAAAATTCTTGGAAAAGTAAAAAATATTTTAAATAAATGAACTTTTATTCACAACGAACGAGTATATAACACGAATTTATTTCCCTAAATATCTTCATTTCTCCATTGACTAGTATTGCAAGTTTAAAATTATGCCCAATGTTTAAATACACCTGAATGTAAGTAAATAAATTAAAAAAATATACAAAAAATACATAAAAAATCAGATCAAGCTAAGCTTTCAAGTTCACAATATAAATGGAAAAAAATTATCAATTTTTAAAAATATTGTACTTTAAATTACTTGAAAGTGCAATACATGAAATTTTAAATTAAGCCAAACAGACAATGAATTGCTACAATATATAATACTGATTTCCTTTAAATAGATAATTTATATCTTTAAAAAGGATCATATTATAGAGAATTAAGAGAAACGCAATCGGGCATCGGTTCATCGCTCCCAATAGAATCCCAATCGTTTGTATCAGATTCGTAGGACCCATTTTCATCAGGCGCTTGGCCTGCCATTGCCACTCTCGCGTAATCATCTGTGTCGATGCTCTTGCAGAAATGAATGGCGTATTTGAGTTTCTCTCTTAATACAGCCTTTTGATTTAAAAGAAATGAATGAAAATATATTACATCAATAGTATATCCAAATAAAAATTAATGTATTTCAGAAAAATCTCATCCAATTATAGAAAAAAAACATACATAGATACATACCTTACAAGAATACCGTGGCATTTTCAGTAGGAAGAAACAAGTATATGATTCGGGAAGGAAATGATCAGGAGGGTTGTACTTATCGAGTACCTGAAACAAATGTTTAAAATAATTTGCATAAATTAAAATTTTTTAAACATAGTTGCATACTGCATAGATACACAAAAGAGAAGTAAAAGAATTTCAAAGAATAAAGAAAACTATTACAGAATATATAACATCAAACATTTCATATAGTACTATGACAAAAAAAAAAAATTGTGAAATGGTCTTTGAAAAAATTTTTTTTATTTTTTTTGTAGTATTATAGATTAAGATAAAAAATAA
Source organism: Armadillidium nasatum (assembly GCA_009176605.1). NCBI lineage: Eukaryota > Metazoa > Arthropoda > Malacostraca > Isopoda > Armadillidiidae > Armadillidium > Armadillidium nasatum. The sequence continues at coordinate 15,414 of SEYY01023707.1, forward strand.
ATGAAATATTTCGATCCGAAAGATGTTATCAGATTTCGAATTGGTATAAAGATTACATGATAATAATAAATAATTTAAATGTTTCATTTAATTTGTATTTTCAGCGGTGGAAAGATTCAAAATTGTAAAATAAGTTTCATAGCTAATAATGAATTGACGGTAGAGTATAAGTAGTAGGAATTGGGGTTATTTAAGGATAAAACTCAGAAAATTTTTACCAATTCTTAAATATGGAATATAAAATTCATAATACCTTATTTAAATTTTTTTGGTTTGAATATTAAAATCAAAGGAAAACTAACTACTCTCCTTCTCCCAATTCTTTATTTCCTTGCATATTAAAATATACCAACACTGATGTATTAAATTATTTGATTAATAAATCTTATTACTAAAGATTAACGATTATTGTAAAAAGTAATTATAGGGTGTGAAGATAAGAAAAAGAAAATTAAAATTTAATATGTTATAAAAGTACTAACCTGAAATACAAAATCTCTACCACGGAAGTCTGCTATAGTTCTTGGCAATCTCGTCCTTCCCCAAACAAAGCGTAAAAATAATGAACGTTCGGCTGTAGTAAACTCCTCCATTACTTCCCAAAACCATTGGACTAATGATGACGTGGCTTCAATACCTTATTTATGTGAACAGAAATATTAAACTCAACATGAAATTAAAAAAAATTATATATAAACACAACCCTCCTGATCATTTCCTTCCTAGCGTTCAACAGTATAAATATTAAAAAATATAAGCACTCAATTTTATGGAAAACGAAAAGGAGAATTACCTTTATAAGTTGCGACGCTTTTGAGCAACGCAAGTGGAATGTCAGGCGAGCCACAAACCATCGTTTCTAATTCAAAAGGAGTGAAGAGGGACAGAAGAGGAACAGGAATTACTCTCGCCATGCCCGATCGAACAGCTTTAACTTGCTCATCGAACTCGTGCAATCTATAATAAACATCATCATCATCATAATAATAATAATAATCATATTTTTTGGTCGCTGTATAAGAGCAAGCACTAATCATTGGAAAGCGGCTATAGTAGAGTGAAACTACACTACTTTTTGCCTGCCCCTAGATGTAACGCAATGTAATATTGAGGTAGGTAAGTTACAACTTAAAGGGTTAAGTTCCCGTAATAATGCAAAAATTATGTCTTATAATAAATATATTAGAAAAATATATACTTGCCTATAATCTAAGGCTAATTTAACATATTCATGTTTATTCTGATAAGTTATTCTTGCATGCTTTGAAGAAAGCGAAACTTCATGACCAGCTGATGAAGTTGTCGTGAAGGGAAGATCGAGAGACGAAAAACTTTTTTCGTCCCCCTCCATTTGTTGAATGCACATCAAGCCTGGGATATAATGTCGATCCACCTATAAAAATAAGATATCACATAACTTGTGGGTGGGAGGAAGGATGCAGGCAAATCTTATTAGTATAACTTTAAAAAATCAATACTTTCAAGACGCACCCAAATCTCCTTCTAAAGAAACCTATGAAAATTACAATCTCAAATTCAAATTATTTACAAAAAAAAAAAAAAATAAAAAAAATATGGAGGAAAATATTGCTATTCTTCACTTATACTTTTATTACCTCTGTAATATCAGCAGGTGTCAAGGGCATACCAGCGAGCTGCTTCCACACAGGTTCCGCCAAATTAATACTTAAAGGACTTCCCGTTCGAATAGCAATGCCCATTAAAACACCTTAGAAAGATAAAGACATTGTAAACCAAATAAAAGTATTTTTAATGCCAAAGCCTCTAACATGTATAAAGAAAAATAAGTGATGAAATAGTAGTAACATAGGTAGCAGTAAACATGTATTTTTTTAAAATCACATAAGGAAAGTGCTTCATAATAAAAAAAATTTCGTAAAGAAAAGTTTTCGAACGTAGAGGAACTAATAATAGTCCTGACAATTACCTAAGAAATTATACATTGTCATGTGATGCGACGAATTTGCTTGAACGTTAAGAAGGAAGCAATCTCTAGAAGTTCCAGCTTCGTCTCTACCATTAGGCGTTTGGATTAAAAGAGGAAGGGAACCATTCATGAGTTCATCACATATTTCTGCTACACTTTCGCTGTAACCTCCTCCACAATCATCGACACTTTCCCCTTTAAAAGAATTTTATTTTGATAAAATTAATTCAGGGAATTTTTGGTGCATGTCAATAATAACTAATTGTATTTAATTATGAGTAATGAATACTCGCTCACTTTTGCAAGTCAATATTCAAAAATGGTTATGCTTTAGTATTTCAACCTTTCTAATTAACAAATTTTTTTTAACAACTAATTTTTAACTACGAGGGAAAACTGACTAAAATTAAGAAACATATCGTCATAAAAATCTATTTCAAAATTTAGATAATAAACATTCCTAATTTAAAATTGTTCTTCAATTAAAAACATTTAATACACTTTTAATAAAGAGGAAAATAATCGAACACCCACCAACAAATTTAACCTTCCAAACACGATGAGGTAGAAAGAGTGCTTCTTGATTAAATAAAGACATCTTTGAGACCATTTGCCCAAACACAGACTTCATGCCATCTGTTCCTGCTAAGCCTCCTCTTGAGCGGGATCTCTTTACCTGAATTCTATTTAGTTCAATAACAGGACCATGTTGTCTATCACGAACCATGGTAGCTTGTACAACCTAATTATTATTATTAAAAAACAAATGAAGAATGATAAAGTATGTAAATGGATGAGAAACAAAATCATTCTCAGAATTTTATAAATGGGAAAGGAGAAAAATGATTTTTTTTAACTAAGGTTCTTAGATCTACGTCACTGATTGAAAGATCTCTAAACAAAAAGAGTTTATTAAAAACTCCCATGTACTCTTTCTTTTACAATTCCAACTTATTATTTCTTTCGACACGAGTTAACATAGGACAAAAAAAAAATCTCAAATTTAAAAACAAAATGAAAGAGAATTCATTCAGGTACGAAGAGAAAATGCTTAGTATATTGTAAGACGCAAGAGCAATTACAAAGAAAGGGAAAAGAAACCATAAAAAATGGTCAGATTATATTAAAAAAAGAACACTTAAATGAATAAGAAGACCCATTTAAATTTATTGACGTGAATTTATTTATTTATTTTGTGTGTGAGAACAATAATGAAATGAAAGGTTTGAATTTAAAATAAAGTATTAAATAGAATTGTAGAAAAGATAATTCATCATCGCTATTTTCCTTTCGTACTTGCACAAGTATGAAAGTTTCATTACATGAAAAAAAAAAAAAAAAAAAAAAAAAGTCAGTCCAAATAGACCAAATAGCCTAAATCAAATGGAAAAAGAATGAATACAAGAATTAAAGTAAAAAGTACATTAAATAGACTTCAGATTTATAAATACAAACTTTCACAGAAATTGAATAACCTCAAATACATAGTGATTAGATAAATTGTACATAACGAGGTATTGTTACCTTTTTGAAGGCGTTCTCTTTGGCTGAAGAAACAATAACTTCTCTAAGCTTATCAACTGACGGTTCTGTATTTTTCTCTTCAAGGTCACCATTTAAATCAAACATTGAAATACTTTGACATAATAAATCGGAGAAATGATGAAGTAAAACCTGAAAAAAAATAAGTATCATCAGATTTGATAAAAGAAATATTCAAAGAATGAAACTACAGAAAATTTCAATAAACCAGTTTTTATTAACATAATTATTTCTTTATTAAAACTGTTTAGCAACCTCTTAAAGGGAAACAAGAATGATTTTTCCCCCTATATTAATAGAACATGCTAAATGCCAGAAAAAAACGATCTTTATATAATATTAAACATCATTATTATAAATGTTAAAACTCATCTAATAATTCTTTTTCCTTACTAGTCTATTTCTGAGACCTGGGAGCGGTATTTCTTTGAAGCAAGTCGTATTCCATTGGTACGCTCGAAGGAAGTCGCCCTGTACTTACTGCTCTGTTTGTACTCCATGCCAAAGTGTGTGCTGAACCACACGCTACTCGATTGATTTTCTTGCCCTTTCAAAGATATTTTCATTATAAGTATTAACCAATAATAATAATAATAATAATAATAATAATAAAATAATAATAATAATAATAATAATAATATCATTATATATATATATATTTTTCCTGCAGTTGACGCCATCCTGCATCATGAGGGATATGGTGTAATGTATTAAAATATATATATATATATATATATATATATATATATATATATATATATATATATATATATATATATAATATAATATATATATATATATATATATATATATATATATATATATATATATATATATATTAGGGATGGAGTGAAGTATCGGTATATTTTCAGGTATCGGGTATCGGTACCGGTGAATTTTTAGGTATCGGTATCGGTAAAAATTTTGGTATATGAATGGATAAAGTATCGGTATCGGAATATTTTCAGGGGTCGGTAAAAATTTTGGAACATACTTGCAAGGAAAGGAAATGGAAAGAGAGGTAGTGATAAAACCTCCTGAAGAGGCCAATACCTTAAAATTATGGAAATTAAAGAAAGCAGTCTACGGGTTGAAAGATGCAGCTAGAAAATGGTATGAAAGTTTAGTTGAATTGTTAATTAAAATAGGAGGAAAAAGAAGTAAAATAGATAGCACCATATTTAAATGGGAAGATGGTGGCATTGTTTATGGAATAATGGGGATTCATGTAGATGATCTCATTTATGGAGGAAATAAAATATTTGAGGAGAAAATTATATCGAAAATAAAGGAGGAGTTGAAGGTTGGAAGAGAAGAAAGCGGAGTTTTCAAATATTTAGGAATAGAAATTGAACAAAAGGAAAAAGGGGAGATTTATATAAGTCAAAAGAGTTATTCAAGGGACAAATTAGTGATAAACAAGATAAACAAGAATAATAAGGATGAAAAGTTAAATGAAGAGGAGATGACTGAATATAGATCTTTGTTAGGAAAACTAAATTGGATGTCACAGAATACTCGTCAAGATCTTAGTTTTGATGTGAGTTTCTTTGGGAGGAATATGAAGGAGGCTAAAATGAAAGATTACGAGGAGTTAGGGTAGCAGAGAGAGCAAAAAGAGAAGAAATTCAAATGAAAATACCAAAATTAAAAGGAGGGAGAATGAGATTGGAGGTCTATTCCGATGCTTCATTTGGCAATGTGAGCGAAGGAAGAACTCAGATAGGGTACTGTATAAGGATGAAGGACATGGCAGGTAATTGTTGTCCTTTATTATGGAAGTCAAAAGTAGCGAAACGTGTGGTAAGCTCAACTTTGTCGGCTGAAACCTTAAGTATGGTGGAAGCTATAGAATGGGGGGAATATATTAAGTATTTATGGGAAGAATTGACAAATAAAAATACTTCTGATAACATAGACATTATAGCAATGACAGATTGTAAATCCTTAAGGGATAGTATAAAATCTACAAAAGGTGTAAAGAATAGGATATTAAGAATAGAATTAGCAAATTTAAAAGAAAAAATGGAGAACAAGATAATAAAGTCAGTTGAATGGGTTAATTCGAGGTTACAATTAGCAGATGGTCTTACAAAGAAAGATAATAGGAAAAACAGGTTGGAATTGAGAAAAGCATTAGGATGTGATTAGGGGGTAAAAAGGAGAAAGAAAAAATTATAAGATATTTGATTTCTTTTTAGGTGAGTAAGAATGGAACCTTTTCTTTGAAGTGGGGGCATTTGCTAATAAGTTCCTTGTATTTATGACAAATAAGTCAATTGATCTTCTTCAGTTGTTTTATAGTAAATAGACATTTGAAATAGGGAAAGTGGATGCAAATATTATATCTAAGAATAAGGATACAGAAGAAATATTTTATAATTTTCTGTTTTCAAGAAGAATAAAATATCAATTGAAAATGTACAATTGAACTTTATCTCATATTCTTTTCTTTTACTTTTTCTTATCTAATTTTCTCTCGAAAGTTCATATTTGTCATTTAACGATTCATCAAAAATATCTCCAATTTGTGGCAGGTGAGTTCTAAATTGGTTTTCTTTAAATAAAGTTATAAATTATTTGAATCAATATATATATATATATATATATATATATATATATATATATATATATATATATATATATATATATATATATATATATATATATATATATATATATATATATATATATATATATATATATATATATATATATATATATATATATATATAGCTGGTCGGACTTGCGGTCGTACTACTTTGATTTCCCGTGGAATGATTATTGCTTCCGTGGGAGGGGTCCCTCGGAGTGTGCAGAACGCATTACCGAGGTGATTCTCTCTGGCATGGAGGCATACATTCCATATTCTTTCCCTTCTACTAAACCTAATAAACCTTGGTTTAACTCTGCTTGTTCTCGTGCTATCCGCCGCAGGGATGCTGCCTTCAGGGATTACCGTCGTCTTCAAACTCCTGAAACTCACGCTACTTATATTTCATCCCGGAATCGTGCAAAATCTATCCTTCGTAACACTAAAAACTCCTTTCTCCGTAAAAATGCAATAATCTTTCTGGTTCCTCTTCTTCACGTTCTTTCTGGCATTTTGCAAAAAATGTCAACTCTAACTTTGCTTCTTCCTCTTTCCCTCCTTTAATATCTTCCGACGGCACAACTGCTGTTTTACCTTCTTCTAAAGCTGAACTCTTTGCTCAAACTTTTGCCTCTAATTCAACCTTAGACGATTCCGGAGCTATTCCTCCTCCTTCAACCCCCCTCTAACTCAATTATGCCTAAAATTAGAATTTCTTCTAAAGATGTCATTTCTGCTCTCTCTGAGCTTAATACTAAGAAGGCGTACGGTCCTGATGGTATTCCTCCTGTGGTTCTCAAAACTTGTGCTTCCGAGCTTGCACCCTGCCTCGGTAAACTATTTCGTCTTTGTCTATCTACTTCAACCTTCCCTTCTTGCTGGAAACGTGCGCTCATTCAACCTGTGCCGAAGAAGGGGGACCCCTCTCAACCCTCCAACTACCGTCCTATTTCTTTGACCTCCGTTCTCTCTAAAGTTTTCGAATCTATCCTTAACAGGAAGATTTGGAAGCATCTCAATTCTTCTAATCTTATCTCTGATCGCCAGTATGGCTTTCGTAAGAAACGCTCTACAGGTGATCTTCTTTCCCTTCTCTCTGAATCTTGGTCCTCCTCCGCTATTCGGCATTTCGGTGAATCTTTTGCTGTCGCGCTGGACATATCGAAAGCCTTCGATAGAGTCTGGCACAAAGCTTTGATTTCAAAATTTCCCTCTTTCGGTATCTATCCTTCTCTCTGTGATCTTCTCGCTAATTTCCTTTCCGGTCGTTCTATAGCAGCTGTTGTAGACGGCCACCGTTCATCCTTTAAATCTATTAATAGTGGTGTTCCTCAGGGTTCTGTACTATCACCAACACTTTTTCTACTCTTTCATTAATGAACTTCTCTCTATCACCTCATCTCCTATCCACTCCTATGCTGATGACTCCACCCTTCATTATTCCTTCCATTTTGAAAAACGTCCCACCCAACAGCAGTTGATAGACTCGAGAAGGGTAGCCTTGGAACAACTAACCTCTGATCTTTCCCGTATTTCAAATTGGGGCAGAGAAAACATGGTTGTTTTCAATGCCTCAAAAACTCAGTTCCTCCATCTCTCCACTCGACACAATCTTCCACACAACTATGATATCTTCTTCGAAAACACACAACTCAAGCCTTCATCTGTCCTTAATATTCTTGGTGTTTCTTTTTCTCGTGATCTTTCTTGGAAAGATCACATTACTTCTCTTTCTAAACAAGCTTCTAAGAGGTTGGGTGTTCTGAGGCGCCTTCAGAATTTCTTCACGCCACCCCAGTTGCTTGCTCTGTATAGGGGTGTTGTTCGTCCCTGTATGGAGTATGCTTCGCACATCTGGGGTGGTTCCACACATACAGCTCTCTTAGAGAAGGTGGAGTCTAAGGGCATTTCGTCTCATCAACTCTCCTGCTCTTACTAACTCTCTTCAATCTCTTTCTGCCCGTCGAATTGTTGCGTCACTCTCTCTTTACTATCGCTATTACAACAGACACTGCTCTTCTGAACTCTCTCGTTGCATACCTCCTCCATTGAGAAGAGCTCGTGCGACACGCCTTTCTACACATTCTCATCCTTTCTCTGTCCAACTCTCCGACCCCAGACTTAACCGCTATGCTCAGTCTTACATCTACTCTACTGGTAAAGTCTGGAACACACTCCCTTCATCTGTTTTCCCAACTTCCTTTGACTTGCATACTTTCAAACGCCGTGTGTCTGGACACGTCGGCCACCATCGACCATGGTTATAGACCTTTCCCAACTCCGGTGGAATTTGGTAGGCCTCCTGGCCTTTGCCCACCGGAGGAGACATAAAAAAAAAAAAAAAAAAAAAAAAAATATATATATATATATATATATATATATATATATATATATATATATATATATTATATATATATATATATATATATATATATATATATATATATATATATATATATATATATATATATATATGAGCTTACCTGAAGAGCCATTACTAAACGAGGTCTTTGAATAGCGTTAGTTGTGCCGTCGCCTAATTGACCCTCATCGTTGTCTCCCCAAGTGTAAACTTCCCCGTCACTTGTACAACACACACAATGTAAAGAGCCTATTAAAATAAAATGCTTCAGCTATAAAGGAACACTGGTCAGGAACAGGGATGTATTTATATAGAAAGGTCTCTATATAATAATAGGTTTATTACTTACGCAACAAAAAACTATAGACAACCTAAATCCTGAAGAAAGAATCATAGTATAAAATTTAATTAAATATCAATTCTAATATTTAGTTAACATTTCCTTGCAACATACATTATATAAATTAAGCAGGAAAAAATTATTTCTATTATAACTAAATTTAGGTTGCAAGATGTGCAGGGTTCGGTTCCGCCTCTAGAATGGAGAAACCTTTGTCATACTCGATTTTTATTTCAACTACAAACTTTATTGATCTGGCATCCTGACACTGTAAATTCAACAGCCGCCAAAAGAGTTCTTCAGTTATTTTAATTTTATTTAATAGTAGTACTGGTAAGACATCTGGGGGAGTAAAAGTTTACATAATGTACAAAGGAAGCAGTCCGTAAATATATAAACATATAGTCTGGTAGCGTAATACGAAATGACTATCTTTGAGAAAGAACAAATTTAGGCTTATGAAAATTTGAAATAATTCTTTAAGGAAAATTTTTTGAAAAGAATTATTAAAACAAATGTAGAATTTCAATCTGAAAAGCAGATACCAGAATGTCTTATTAAAATAATTGAGTGTACAGGAGAGGAGTTAGAAGGCAGATGACAAAGACAAGGATCAATTAGAAGTATAAATAAGCTTAATATATATAATATGAAAGAAGTAAAAGGAAAAAAATGGTTAGATGATTTAAAGATGTAAGAGAGGAAGAATGCAACAGAGTTGAACTATGGATGAATTTTTTTTAAAAAAAGACTAATAAATAATAAGATGCTGTGCTGATGCTAAAAATAAATAAATAAATAAATAAATAAAATTGTACAAAAGTAAAAACAATTATCAAAATTATGAAACTTTTTAAATATGAACCAAGGAAGGCTAAGGAAAATTTAAGAGGCAGAGGAAAGGGAATTCCAGGCTGATAAAAATGTCGGAAAGGTTAAAAGAAAAAAAAATTACCTAAGGAGAAATAAAGATGCAAATTTGGCTTAATTAAATAAATAAATAAATAAATGGGAATTTTTAAGGCAGGAACATAATTAGAAGAATTTTAGCAGAAATAAAATCTTTCAAAGGAGGAGAGACTGTGATTATCTTTTTAACATCATAACTAATTCTGAATAGGTTGCTTACTGCTCTTGTAAATACATGAACCATATAATCATAATTTTATTATAATAAAAAAAAAACTATCCAAATGTATGTCAACACTCCTACTTGGAGGTCTTTTGGCAAGTTTCTGTTATCTATTGGTAAGTTCCAAACCTTTTTTTAAATTGCAACTTAAATTTTGTACATCAGCACATCAGAATTTTTTTTTCCAGATATGATATTTAAAAGTTAAAAAAAAAAAAAAAAAACTTACCAGTGGCTATGCTGATAACTTGCTTTCCTTGTAGAGCTGTTACTTTTCTTGGCTTACGAATATGTTCATCGGTTCCATGACCCAATCGATGATAATCTCCTTTCCCCCATGTATAAACTATACCTGAAGAAGAGAGTGCTACCGAAAACTGAGATCCACACTCTACCTACAAAAATAAAATTCACAAATTTAATTCTTAGGTTCCTTTAATAGTTTTAAATATTGCAAAATATATTAGCATTCAAAAAAACAAACCTTAATTATATTTTGATTGGCTAAGGCTTCGATTCTTTTGGGTTCCTTGCACCCATCTGAACCACCTCTGCCCAGTTTTCCATAATCCCCATCACCCCAGGACCATACGTTATCATCATCGGTGATGCAAAGCGTCTGTGCATCTCCAGAACCACAAGCAACATTCAAAACGTGATAACCAACTAATGCCTCAACTAGTTTTGGACGTAACTGATCCTGAAAGTAATTATAAAAATTATAATACAAATATTATTTACATCCCACTAAGTGAGATAATGAAGTAAATTCTAAATATTTAATTAACAAACCTCTGATCCTCCGTGTCCCAAACGTCCATATCTTCCTTTTCCCCATGTATAGAGTTCTCCTCCAGAAGTGGTAGCTGCTGAATGCGCACCTCCGCAGGCTATATCTACAACGTCTTTCCCTTGCAAAGCCTCTATTAAACGAGGTCGATCATAGGAGCTGAATAAAAATTAAAAATAATTTCAAATTTTTAATCAGACATTGTACCTAAACCAGCCTCCTGACACAGTGAAGGATAAACGTAGGATAAAAAAGGACATTAAAGTATTATTTTCGCGCCAAAGTTCTCTCAAGAACCCTAGATTTGACTGTAATTTGTCTACTATTTGTACAAAGGTCTGAGTAAACTCTATCACTTGTAGTAAAAATATTATAATGATTTAATGTTTAAAAAAACAGAACTTAACACAAAATTAAATAACCTCTTATTTCCGTGACCAAGTTTTCCGTCGTCTCCTTCGCCCCAAGAATACACATCTCCGTCAGCAGAAAGACAGAGACAATGTTTGCCTCCTGAATTAACAGCAACTTTTACTACAACAATGTGTTGAATAGACTCAAGTAATGTTGGTGTTGAGATTGATTCAACACCACCAATACCAAGTCGTCCTAAAGACCCATACCCCGTAGCGTAAACCTGTAAAAGTTAAAGGCATCTAAGACAAATTACATTCTTAATGCAACTGAAACATTGGAAAAGGGTAACTTCTTAACAGAAATGAAGGAGCTAGAAATTTAAGACTATTTTGTAGCACTTTATTTAATAGGAAATACTAGAAAAGGTTAAAACAATGTTCTAAAACATAAAACATTTAACAAATTAAATATATATATATATATATATATATATATATATATATATATATATATATATATATATATATATATATATATATATATATATATATATATATATATATATATATAAAGTGTGTACTGTGAATCTGGTAAAAAGATAAACATAACTACCTTGCCGTCAGACGTAACAGCAAATAAAGTCTGCTCCCCACCGATCAACTGAATCGGTCTTAGAGAGGTCAAGGTATCGCAAGGTGTGGGTAATTTAACTTTGGCCCCCTCAACTCCTCCCAGCTGTCCTCTGTGATTATGACCCCAACCATAAATACTGCCGCTTCCACCCCAAGACAAAGTCCAATCTTCTGGACGTCTGAAATTGACAAATATATTTATAATAATAAAAATAAGATAATGCAATATATATATATATATATATATATATATATATATATATATATATATATATATATATATATATATATATATATATATATATATATATATATATATATATATATATATATATATATATATATATATATATATATATATATAATACTTTGAAATATCCTTACAGATTTTACATAAGTAATAAATTGTTAGGATGTTGCAATACTTTTAAATATCATTAGGCAGTTTACTACTTTAACATATCTACAAATAAAATAATTTTGACTTTGATACATTACACATTAATTTAATCACTATTACTACTATTATCAGTATTACTAACCTACTAAACCAAAGCAGCAGTTGATAGTCTTGTTGATGCTGAAAGACTGTCTGATCCTCGTGAAGGTTTGTTAACTCCTCCCCTTCTCCAAGCATTTCTTTCAATTTTTTCGTAACCTTTTGCAAAAATAAAACACAAAAATAAACACCTTTTATCAAATAAAATTTTTTAGATCAACTTAATAAAATTCTACATAAATTGCTCACATATTTACAAGAGATCTATAAATTAACTACTTCTCTTTTAATTATAGTAAATAAGATAAGTAATAGCCAACTCTGTGTAGAACGTCCACAAAAACATGTATCGCAAAGCTTTGCAAAACACAATAAAACAAATTTATAGTCAACAAATACAATTAATAAACTACTTAAAATCTTGCGAATGTTCGCAACTTTTCCAATAAAAATTTCAAGTAATAAACAATTATTTAATGCATAAAAATTTTATTAAATCTTTGTACCATGTGGTACTCTTTACCAACCTCAGCAACAAACGCAGACGGCAATGGGGTACGATATATCAATGACCTTAATACTCTCGAAGCTGCGCAATACCTTCGGAACCATGCCCATTTATGAGCTTCTCCAGAACGAACACAAGAATCAAGTTCCAGATCAGCAGCGAGAGCCACGAGAATCTAAACAGAATTAGAAAACACTGGATTAAAACAATACCAAATTTCCAATTATTAAGATTTTACAGCAAATAATTAAAAATAATTTAAATATCCGTATTTAAGCTGTATCAAAGTTAAAAAAAAAAAAAAAAAAAAAAAAGAGAGAGAGAGAGAGAGTGCAGAGAAATTATATTAAAAGAAAGATATTCCAAAATATAATGTAATATAAGGAATTTTCAATATTATATTTGCTCAGAAAGTACCCAAGTTTTATATTATAAAAATGGAAATGTTATGCTAAAAATTTTATGATGATAGAATATAAATAGTCTTGTAAATACCTTGAAGAATTGTGAATGCATTAGGTGTTTTCCACCCCTGACAAGTGGGTCTTCATATTCATATTGTCGAAGAAGAGATTCTGGAAGACCTTTAAGCAATGTAACCAGAGAAAGTTCGGTCGCAGACCGCTCCTGTCCTTTAAGATTTGAGAACAATATTGCGATGCTCTCTAAGGACTCATTACTTAGCCTTCTTGATGTTCCACAAGTAGAAGCCATACTTGAAGAAGGAACGGGTGCAAGAGCGAGAGGAACTGAAGGAGGAGTATGAGATGGAGATAATGCTGTAAGGGATCCAGTGGAAGGAGATGCATAAGATGCAGAAAATAGAGATTTAATATTCAGTCCAGACCCGACATCTGTTGTGACTATAGTGCGCAGAGACCTCAGTGCCCACATACGCTGACTAGGAGCTAAAAATTAAAATGTATTAATACAAAAACTACAAAGTATAAAATAATAATATTAGCGGAATAAATATATTCTATGTTATAAATACAAAAAAAATAGTCATAAGAAAAGAGAGCAAAAATATTAGCATAATTAATTTCAAAATACGATTTTATAACCAACCTAATGAAGAAAGTTGAGCGCAAAGTGCCAGAGCAGCAGACAACCGGACTAGAATTGTGGTTTGTGAAATAAGGGGTAAGAGAGATTCCAAGAGACACATAGGAAGATCAACAAGAGGTCTAGAAAGAAGACGTCGATCACTGTAGAGATCACGTGGAGCTGCGCAAGGCATAATAGGGAACACCGTAAACTTCCAGCCCCAACCATTCACTGAACTATCGCTTGTAAATCTCCATCGAAGCTCATCACCTACAAATAAAAACCAAAAACTTCTAGTCTTCTACAACTCATTTTGAATTTTAGCACAAACCAATCGCAAAACTTTTTTTGAAAAAAATAATAATAATAATAATAACAATAATAAAAATACATAGGTACACAGTATACGTACTTCGTGAACAAAAATAGAACATTGTACAAACACTTTTCATATATCAAATCAAACTTTAAAATTAATTTACAAATTATAATACTGATCGTCATATTTAATTCAAAATATACGAAATTAATAAATATAAAGGAAAATAAATGGTTAAAAATGTACCTGAGATTCTGACTTCTGTGGACCAATCGGCCCATTCTCTCCCGGATCTAGTGCAAACAACTTTTTCATTAGAATCCATTATTACTAGTGGATCATGACGACGCTCTGTTGAACACTGTCTATCAAATTCAACACGCAATGCTTCCGCTCCTATATAAGAAAAAAGTAAATGTGCAACTATCAAGTTTTAGCTAATATGAGGTGGACTAATTTTGTTACTAACCATTTACGGGATTTCCGTTTGTTTCTTTCAAATAATATATGTAAATATGCTTAAGATGGTGATGGTTTTTAAAGTCCCTTTTCCAAAAATTTTCCAGAATCCTACATATGATAAATGAAAATTTTTTTTTATACCTAATGCACTTTAAATTTTGCCTTTTCTACGTAACACTATCCCCAGAGATATGTCTCATTTCGTGTATGTATAAATATATTAGGGATGGAGTCAAGAATCGGTATCGATATTGGCAAATTTTGTGATATCGGGTATCGGTATATAAATTTATAAATATTTTGTAAGTATCGGTATAGGTATTGGCAAAAAAAAAAAAAAAAAAAAGAGATCGATGCCAAGCAGATACAGAAAGGAAGACGGAGGATTTCTGTAGAAAGATAGCGCTGCTCTTTTACTGAAGTTTTTGTCACATTTTAAATTTATTTTTTATTATTATTTGAGTAGGAATAAAAGTCGCGTTGTATTATAATTATTATAATTATTAATATTAATATATATATATATATATATATATATATATATATATATATATATATATATATATATATATATATATATATATATATATATATATATATATATATATATATATATATATATACTCTGATGGACAAAGGCCAGAGCCCTACCAATTTCCATCAGAGTTGGGGAAATACCAGGAACCTGGTCAAGTTACAGGCAGACATGCCTCGATACAAGGCGTTTGAAAGTGTGCAATTCGAAGGAAGTTAGGAAAATAGATAAAGGGAGCGTGTTCCAGATTTTATCAGCGGAATATATGTAAAATTGAACGTATCGATTAAGTTTGGGGTCGGAGAGCTATACAGAGAAAGAATGAGACTGCAGTAATACGTGTAGCTCGTGTCCTTCTCAGTGGAGGAGTATATGAAGAGAGTTCAGAAAAGCAGTACCCATTGTAATAGAAGATAGAACAGAGAGAATGACGCAACAATTCGACGGGCAGAGAGTGGAGAATTAATGGGCAAATGAGTTGATAAGACGAAAAACCCTAGACTCCACCATTTCAATGAGAGCTGTATGAATGAACCACCCCAGATAAGGGAGGCATACTCCATACAGGGCAAACAACACCCCTATAAAGAGCAAGCAACGGGGTTGGTGTAAAAAACTTACTAAGGTACCTCAAAACACCCAACCTCTTGGAAACTTATTTTGAAAAAGAAAACCCTAAAATATTATGGACGGACGAAGGTTTGAATTGTGTTTTCGAAGATGTCATAGTTGTGTGGAAGGTTGTGTCGAGTAAAGAGATGGAGGATCTGAGATTTTGAGGCATTAAAACGATCATGTATTCTCTGCCTCAATATGAAATACAAGAGAGAGATCAAACGTTAGTTACTCCAGGCCACCAGTCTAACGTTAATTAACTGTGGCTGAAAAGAAAATTGAAAGGTGGAGTCATTAGCGTAGGAGTGGATAGGTGATGAATGACTGGGAGAAGGTCCATAATGAAAAGTAGAAATGAAAAGTAGAAAGAGCTGGGGATAGGACAGATCTCTGAGGAACTCCACCATTAATAGATTTAGAGGACGAACGGAGGACGTCTACAACAGTTGCTATAGAGCGACTGAAAAGGAAATCAGGGAGGATAGATTCCGAAAGGAGGAAATTTACAAATCAAAGTTTTGTGCAACACTCTATCGAAGGCTTTCGATGAGTTTCGCGCGACAGCAAAAGATTATACCGAAAGACTGAAAAGCAGAGTACCACGAGTCGGAGAGAAGGGAAAGAAGATCACCAGTAGAGCGTTTTTTTTACGAAAGCCATACCGGCGATCAGACTTAAGATAGAAGATTAGAAATGTTTCCCAATCTTCTTCTTAAGGATAGATTCGAAAACTTTAGAAAGAACGGAGGTTGAAGAAATAGGACGGTAGTTGGAAGGATGAGAGGGGCTTCCTTTTTTTGCACAGCCTGAATGAGACCACGTTTCCAGCAAGATGGGAAGGCTGAAGTAGAAAGACAGAGACGAAATAGTTTACTATAGCAGGGTGCAAGAACAAAAACACAAGTTTTGAGAACCACAGGAGGGATACAATCAAAACTATACGCCTTCTTAGTATTAGGCTCAGAGAACAGAAATGACGTTTTTAGAAGAAATTACAATTTTAAACATAAATGAGTTGGGGGTTGAAAATAGTGGTATAGCTCCGAAATCATCTAAAGTTGAATCAGAGGCAAAATTTGAGCCGAAGAGTTCAGAAGGTAAAATGGCCGTTGTGCCGTCAATAGATACTAGAGGGAAAGAGGAAGTAGCAAAGTTTGAGTTGACATTTTTTTGCAACATGCCAGAAAGATTATTGCATTTTGCACTGAGAAATAAATTTTTGATATTCCGAAGAATAGATTTTGCACGATTCCTTGATAAAATAAAAATTGCATGAGTTTCTGGAGTTTGAAGACGTCAATAATACCTGAAGGCAGTATCTCTGCGGCAAATAGCACGAGAACAAGCAAAATTAAACCAAGGTTTGTAAAGTTTAGCAAATGGGTAAGATTATGGAATGCACGTCT
>SEYY01023707.1:37500-80000 GCA_009176605.1 Armadillidium nasatum
TCCATCAACAACAGCCGAAATGGAGCGATTAGAAAGAAAGATAGATATAAGTAAGCAAAGAGAAGGAGGAAACCCAAAGGAGGGAAGCTGGTAAAGCAGTGACGCATGCCATACCCGGTAAAATGTATAGATATGTCAAGCGCCACCACACAAGTCTCACCATGATCCTTAAGGGCAGAAGACCATAAATCTGTGAGATAGGAAAGTATATCACCAGTAGACCTCGAACGTCGAAAGCCATACTGATGATCAGAAAGAAGAGAATGAGATTCCAGATGATCCAAGAAATGAGAGTTGAGAATGGATTTCAAAGATCTTAGACAGAATACAAGTGAGAGCTATAGGGCGATAGTTAGAAGGATCAGAGCGGCTACCCTTTTCAGGAATATGCTGGCTCAATGTGCGCCTTCAACACTGATGGAAAGTATTAGTATTGAGGGGCGGAGCCAGCTCAGAAGCACACTCCCTTAAAACTCGGGGAGGAATGCCATCCGGGCCGCTTGCCTTCCTTACGTTCATAGATTTCAGAAGCCCATGCACCTGATCAAATGTAATCACAGGTAAAGGCATGGGACCTCTGAGAGGAGAAGAAGTAGGAGGAGGGTTGCCGGAGTCGTCCAGGGTTGAATTAGAGGAGAATAGGAGGCCGAAGAGATTAGCCTTTTCAGTTGGAGTGTTAGCAACAGAGCCATCAGTGCGAATAAGGGGAGGAAAGGAAGATTTACAGAAGTTGTTAGAGATGCTTTTTGGCAAGAGGCCAGAAAGATTTATCAGTAGGAGAGTTTAGGAGCTCTGCACACCTTCTTTTATTGAAAGCCTGCTTTGCTCGTCGAAGAATATCCCTGCAACGATTCCGAGCAGAATGAAATTTAGCAAGACTAATAGGAGAAGGAGAGTTTTTCCACCCCCGATACGAGATGTCTCTTCCCTGAATGGCAAGAGAGCATGTGCGATCGAACCATAGATTTTGAGGAGAAAAAGATTTAGTTGAAGAAGGAATGAACCTGCTCATCCCATCAACAATTACAACCCCCACCTAATCAGCGGAGACTGACGCATCTTCAAAGACAAAGCAGTCCATCCAAGGATGGTTAGCATAGAAGCAACGCAAAGCCTCCCAGCCAGCCCGATCAAAGTGCCAGAAGATACGCTTAGGGCAGGGTGGAGCAGTTGGAGAGAAAGTTTGAAAATTAAGAGTAATTAGGTTGTGGTCAGATTTACCAATAGGTGCGAAGACAGCGTGTTTATAGAGAAAAGGACTAGTAGTGAAACATAAGTCAAGAGTGTTTAAGAATTGGTTAGGACGATCCGGAATGTGTGTTGGTTCTTTAATCAGTTGCTCCAGATCGCTGAGAATGCTGAATGATTCGGCCTCCTCCCCTCCTTGATCAGTATGAGAGGAACCCAACCAATCAGTGTTGTGTACATTGAAATCCCCTAAATAGAGGACCTCAATATTTGGATGCGAAGATGTAACAGTCTCGTGAGATGTAGTTAGATTTTCAAAAAAAGTGGAAAAATCTTTTCTATTGGGAGAACAGTAGCAGAAACACAAGATTATCGTAGTGGTAGGAAGAAAGATTTTAAGCCACAGAACATCGAAGTTAGGAGATTCAAGATTCACAAGACGTTTTACCGGAGTGTTGGTATTTACGTAGGCACAAACTCCACCCTTAGAACGGAAATTTTGAAATAAGTTATAGTTGGATATATTAAAAAAGTTTGAGGAGGAATTCTTAGATATCTGGGGCTCAGACAATAGCAAAAGGTTAGGACGAGAACTAGAGAGGTGGTATTCCACGGAGGCCAAATTAGAAAATAAGCCACGGACGTTGGTGAAGTGTATAGAGAACCCACGCCTGCGCACACTCTGCCATTCTACACACAATCACGATTAAATCAGACAAACAACAGACAAAGAAACGAACAAGCAAACAGACAAACAAACAATCAAACAAACAGTTAAACAGACAGACAAGCAAAAAAAGCAGACAAGGAAACAACGTAAAACTGAAATAAATTTACACTCGAAACCTAATTTTAAAACGGTAAAATAAATTTAAAATCCAAAGTTTAAACTTAAAATAGTACTAAACAATTTTAAGTTAAAAATTCAGTGTATCAGATGGTAATAATTTACACTTTCGGAAAATAGAACTTTCTAACAATAAAACCTGTAATAAGTGAAAATTAAAAAGTTAAAACTGAACTTATCTTTAAAAATGGCGATGATCCATGTAGTATATAGTTAGTTACTTGAAGAATATTAATAGGTTAAAACACTTACACACACGATAAGAAAAAAAAAAATAAGTAAATAAACAAATAAATAGCTAAAGTTAATATTAAAGGTTAAAACACTTTCACTTTACACAAACACACGATAAGGAAAAAAAAAAGAAATAAGTAAATAAACAATAGCTAAAGTTAAAATCCCACTATAAGAGAACACAAGCACAACCTCACTCGACGGAAGCAACTATACAATGAAAATAAAGTAAATTTAAAATTTTATGGCGTACAATGTGTCTGTAACACTTTTTCAAATAACCTCGTAAAGGAATTTCATTAAACATCAAATTTAAGACGCATATCTGAAACTAATTTTGCATTTTATTATTTTATGTCGCAACAAGTTCTAGCACTTATTATTTATTATTCTAAATAATAATAATAATATAAAAATAATAATTGTTTATTCCAGGAATGGACTACAAGTAGAAGAGAGTGGCATATCAGAAGTGACACAAGAGAGGTGAGTTGATCATTTATTCCAGACCTATCAGCAACTTCTTTAACAAACCAAAGTAAGTAAACCTGCGTGTTCTCATAAACTAGAACAGGCTTACCAATCCCAAAATTAGACAATTTTAATAATAATAATAATAATAATTGAATACCTACCGGAAAGCACTTTTGTTATTGCTGTTACAGCATTTTGACCAGCTCTTCCTGCTACAGCTAACTTTAGCAAATCAACTAAAACACGGGCATCATCTTCTGTTAAGAGACGAGTGAATTCATCGAGATACGAAATTCCCTTTTCATTGATCCCTATATCACCTTCTTCAGACACCTAAATAAATCCAAATAAACATATTTTAAAAAGAGTGGTAATAATAAATAAAAAATTTGTAATTCGATTCCCTGGGTTTTAATATTAGTTATTACAAAAGCACTTTTTTAAACTTTACAGTACGAATATTTTTCACAGGTACTGAAAAATTTGAACCTACATAAGAGTAAAAGCCATGCAAATTTTATATTACATTAACTAAATGAGTAGCAAAATTAAATTACAAAATTTTAGACAGACATTTGTAGACATTCACGCTACAACAAATTTAAAAAAAAAAAAAAAAAAAAAAGGTTTGGTTAGGTTGTTAGCTAAGGTCAAGATAATTTAGCTTAAGGTCAGGTCAGGTTCGGTAACCAACTGAATACCTGCGAATGTCTGTCTAACTTAATATACAAGCAAAATTACCACATCAGCTTTAGTAGTTACAGTAGCAGCTAAAATACTCATGGCAGAATTTGACATTTTCGATCTTGATGAAAGAGAACCAGTAGAAGGTACGGATGCGAGTTGCATCAAAACACTCTCTTCACTGTCTGGTGTCGTTTCACAGCTCTGAAGTAGTTTTGTTTTTATTTTACTTAAAACAATATTAGAGGCCAGAATATACATAGCAAAAATTTTAGCAAAACGATAATAAAGCTGTTAAAATCAAGGGCTTTTAAAGAACACGATATTACATTACACATACCAAAGGTCCTCCTGGAACAGCAGCGGCATCTAACACCGATGCAAGGGCTTCCCCTCCTCCTTCAGCAATCTCTCCATCTCCTCCACTCGTAAGAGAACATGATGTGTCTACAGCAGCATCTGTCATAGATTCAGGTGTTTTTGCAACAAAAGAACCACATCCTGAAAGCAAGTAATATTTTAAATTACACAACTATCCTAATGAAACAATTAAGAAATCTTAAAAGTGCAAAAGACAGATATAAAGAAAAAGACTTTTTAATCTGTTATTTAGGATATAAAAATATTAACGATTTACTGAAGCAATATGGCAATTTATCGGTACAATATACATTATTAATTATAATTATTAACTTTAAATTTTTTTTATTTAATGTCGTATTATTCCATAACAATTTAAGTGAGTCTTTAAACTATAATTAAGTCAAAATTATTTGGAAAAAAATTCTCAAATTCCATAGGGTAACTATATGTAGACCTTACAGTATATTTATTAATTTTCACTGAATTTACAGGGTTTCAAAAGTTTAAACGATATTTTAATAGAAGGGAAATTGCTTTAAAAGGAAGTAGCAGGCTGGGTTTAAAAGATAAATATTAATAAGAGCTAGCTTTATGTAGTATATCTCTTGCTGTTATTGATCTAATGCTCGATACATTTATACTTTTCATTAATTTGCATTTTAATAAAAATTTCCGTAAGTTAATTTACAGCTTTCATATTTCAGAAAGATCAAGTAAATATCTGACAACATATTATGAATTTTAGAGGTAAATTTAGAATTAAATGTAGAGGTTCTTTACTAATCGTAATGTAATTTTAGCTTTCATTTTTCAGATTAAAACCTAGACAAGTACATTTTATCAAGGCTATAACTGGTTACATGTTCTTCAATATAAAAAGAATTTCTGAAGAGGTGTATGTGTGTGTGTGCTTTATTTTTATTTTTATTTTTTCGTTTGAAAAGAAGAGTCTGTGCCTATATGATACTAACACTCCTGTAACACGTCTCGGAAATCTCGAATCTCTTAGCTTCGATGTCTTATGGTCTAAGATCTATCTTCCTACAACTACTTCAAATTCTCGATTCTAATCTAAAGAATGGGATTTTCCAGTGCGTTCGCCCATAACCTTATGCAGTTCAAATTCTTTAAAAAATCAACTTCTTCATATCTCCTATCAAATATTCAAAACTAATTTATCTCTTTCAACGGTCCTACCGCTGACCCTGTGAACAACTTAAGCATTCTTCATCCAAACATTAACAAATTATCTTGGGAACCTCATCTCACAACGGCTGCTACTTAGATGGCCTTAAAGCAGCAAGGAATTCTGTTCAAGTGGCTGAATTTTTTACTTCGGCACAGTTACTCTAATTTCATAACGGTCTTATCCACCCTTGTTCGGAGTTCTATTCTTTCATTTGGGGGAGAGAAGTCCTCGGTTTTACCCTACTTCTGGATAGGAAAGTTTGGTCTAAGACTAAAAGACTAATAAATAAACTGTCCGCTTCTTTCAAACTCCACTGACCCTCTATTGCAACGACATTATTGGAACAACAGCTACATTATTGGTAGCTCGAAAGAGCTACCCTCTCACATTCCATCGCCATCGTCTCTTTACATATGAGGTTCATTACTTTGATACTAATTTTATAAAGATCGAAAATTATATGCTTGCTTTCATTGTCATGTCTCCTTTCCAGCCACCTATGTTCCGTGAAACTCTGTCGTCCTGTTTTTGTTGCTGTATTTATTTTTCCTCTCTTTAAAGCTTGCAACTGTGCTGACTGAGATGTCTGCGTTAGGCTAAAGCTTGGGTATTTTTTTCACATTATTATTCTGCCTCTTCCTCGGAAAGGGCTTGGATTGTGAGTAGTGGCAATTGGTATAAAAAAAATTTAAATGAGGTGGGATGAAAGCGCTGTCGTGTCTCTCTGGCATTCACTTTACTTCTGTTTGATAATGTATATTTCATGGAATGTCATGTCAAATTTTTCCTCCTGATTTTACTTCAGCCTTGTTCCCAATATATGAAGGAGTTTAAACCTTATCTCCAAAGATATCTCTAACCATAAGATGTCAAAATATTCCTTGACGGATAAGAAATATGCATATATACCAACTAGTTTACTCAAAAACTAATGTGAAGTGGAATTCTCAGAGTACTTTAAAGAGTTTATTTACATTCAAATGAGACCACTTTCATCTTGGAAACTAATGCATAAGCAAGCCTCTTAAACTATTACTTTTTAATATACATTACGTTTGACAGATTAAAATCTTTTTAAAACAATGAGTGAAATACCTGCGTCTTCTTTAGATTGTTGAATTAACCCTGATGAATCAAGAGCAGTTATTACACAATCTCGAGCAAACATAATCTGAGAAAAAATAAATTTTTGGTAAATGAGAAAATGATATTCTGAAGTAAATCTCTCGTGAATAGAAGAGGACACAAATAAAAATCTTTATTTAGTATTGTATGAGCTTAATGATTAATCAAGATTTTAAAAACAAAAAATCCTTCGGATTATAAAACAGATAAAGGCACCTAAAAAGCAATATCTTTGTCTTAATTCGGGAAACTGTAAATATAACTTGCCTGTAACGCATTTAAAATATGCTGTAGAGCTGCCTGCTTAGTACCAGCAGAGTCAAGACTCAAAACGATTCTTGATAAAGAGGGAGAGGGAGCTGTTTTCTTTGTTGCTCCTTCTTTATTGTCTCCGGTTGTGCAATTTCCACCAGATTGTTTTAATAGATCTTTATGAGAATTGCAGATTTTACAGATTATTAGAAGAATAAAAATATCTACTATACTTATAAGCCAAATTGAATTCAGATTAAAAAGAAAAGATAAGCAAATCTGAAGTTTCATTATAGGTAGGTCTTAAAATATCTAAATGATAAAAAAATGGAAATCTATGGAAAACTAGTTCAAAATTTAATGCAATTTTAATATTTAAAGGAAGCAGAAGTAGTGATTGCCCACTTTATAACTCACTAAGAGTATGAAATCCTAATGGATCTTTAGTGGTTGTGAACATGACAGGTTCCATCGAGGCGGGAAGAGGAGGATCCGGCAATGTCCACGCAACACTATGTGAAGACCCACATGCAACACGTGAAACTTTGACGTTTTCGAAACCACAAACAAGAGCCGGACGGCGATTAACAACAGTAGTTCCATTTCCTTGCTGACCATGATCGTTGTCTCCCCACGCGTAAACCTATATATGAAACAATACAGATTTATCTACTTTATCAATTATGATAAATATTAATGTAAAACCAGTGCCAAAGACATTTAATATCATGTATATTTAAAGTATTCCAAATAAACAAATATTTCTTTTTAAAACTATAATTTTTAAATATATTCATAATGACTCTTGTATTTAACAATTACCACTCACTTGTCCATTATCGGAGACAGCTAAGCAATGGAGAGCACCCACTGCAACATGTATAATTTTTTTGTTACGCAGACTTTCTACTAATGTGGGTCTTCTCACATGTTGGTCTGTGCCATGACCGAGACGAAAATAATCTCCCTTTCCCCAAGTCCAAACCTAAAACAAAAGCAAGCAAATATTACCTTTTCTTTGTAATATTTCGTGATATAAAGACCTGAATCATATTTTCTAAGCTATACCAGTTCAAGAGTGGTTTATGATATGATAATGAATGATGTTTACGTTGAAAATATTCTACAGAAAAGTAATATACTTTCCCAAAATGATCTGGTTCATAAAATTTATCTGAAAGAATACATTTTCTGAGATATCATATAACATCAAAGAACTAAACATTTATTTTCTTACTACAACTTGGAATTTGAAAATAATTTTAAATAAATTTTAATTCACTGAAATTTGACACTACTCTCTAATGCAGTCATCAGGAATTTACTAATGCTAATTTCCTATTTCCTTTCTCTGTCCATATCAAATAAAATAAATATACAAACAAACAAACAAAAAATAAATAAATAAATAAATAATAATGATAATAAAATTTACAAACAAAATCATATGCAAATCAATATAACACACCTGACCACTTTTGGTAAGAGTAAGTGAAAACTGTGCCCCACATTCGATTTGGGACACTCCGAGACCATTGAGGCGTTCGATATTTTGAGGATAACAGCAGCCTTCAGATCCTCCTCTTCCTAATTTTCCAAAATCTCCATCGCCCCAGGAAAACACCATGCCCTCTGAGGATAATGCCAAAGTTTGTGCGTCTCTGCTTCCGCAAGCAACCTGTAGATTAAGGAAATATTAGGAAAAAAAGGTAAAAGTATTGTTTGACTTTTAATGATGTACAAAGGATGGCAGTTACAAGCTTAAATTATTCAAATAATGTAACTTACTTGTATTATAGAATAGCCTGCAAGGGCCTTTACTTGTTTTGGCTTTAATTGACTAGAATTATCACCATGACCTAGTCTGCCATAATCTCCTAGTCCCCAAGTGTACAACTCTCCACTGGAAGTGATGGCAGCTGAATGAGAACTACCACATGCAACATCTCTAATACGTTTTGATTTTAATGCTTCAATTAATTTTGGTTTATCATAGCTTATTTTGTTTCCGTGCCCTAATTTTCCATCATCTCCTTCACCCCAAGAAAATACCTAAAATAAAACAAATGAGTGAAATGAAACATTTCGATGGAGTAAGTGAAATTGAAAATTGTTAAGAATGATAAATTTACCTTTCCATCAACAGTCAATGCCAAAGCATGTCTTCCGCCAGAATGGACAGCTACTTTTTTGACTACGTACGGACTGAGAGCACTTAGTTGACGAGGGAGAGGAATATTTCCACAATGGCCAAGCCCAAGTCTTCCACCTGTTCCCTCTCCACAAGCATAAACCTATCATAAAATCAAAATAAAGATAATTTAAACAGTTGTTATGCTACTACTGTCAAGATTATAATGTTTAAAAATTAAAACTAGTATGATCCATTAATTAAATTTCAAACTATCTTTATAAATTAAGTAACTTACTTTTCCATCTTGAGAAACAATGAACAAAGACTTAGACCCTCCAGATATGTGCACTGGTCGAAGAGAGCTCAGGGTTTCTGATAAAACTGGTATTTTAATTTTTGATCCCTTTAAGCCGCCTAGCTGATCTTTATCATTGAGCCCCCAAACCAAAACTTTAGACTCATTATCAGAACTTGAGCATGGAATGTTGGCCTTTGTTAAAGTATTTGCTTCGTCCTGTAAAATTAAACATTACTTTAACAGATGACAAAAAGAACAATCTTCAATTTAAATAACATTAAAATATCGATTTTATTCCTTACCTCCGCATCCTCATTGTCAGATGCTAAAAATGTTGCGATGGAAGCAGTTTCAGAACATTCATCGAGAACTCTTCCAACTATACTTAGTCCGTGTACTCTACAATCTATACCCCCGCTTTTACATTCTCTTATACCAATTTCTATATATTTAACGTACTGAAAAAAAAATTTATGTAAGATAACTTTTCTTTTTTTAATGGAATTATTAAACATTATTTCTTAAAGTGATAAGATAAAAAATGAAATAGTAAACAAAATCATATCTCAACCTTAATTTTTCGAAAAAGTACAGTCACTATTTAATAATTATAACCTTTTTCTTTGTTAAAAGAAATCTTTAAACATAGCAAAAAATGTGGTTAACTTTTGTTCCTGAGGAAAAATGAAAACCACTATGTACCTCTTTTATACCATGAAGCAACATAACATTGTTATCAGACGGAGCAACATTTATAGTTGTAACTTGACATAATTTTGACAGAGTGTTTCCCCATCTAATAACTAAGAGCGTTGGCATATAAGAGCTGTCCGCAGGATCAACTAACATTCGTAAGCTTTCAACTGCTACGTTGGGCATCATTTCCAGACGAATCCAATGCTGGAAAAAGAATTGAAAGCTCATTTATTCTTCAACATTAATTAATAAGAGTGCAAAATACAAGCAAGTTGACTCAAAATTAAGTTTCACCTTTCCTTCCTGTCCACAGCTCTGCCAATAGCTTCCAGTTCCGTCAATGAGACGATGAGCCCAATTTTCTCTGGATGAAACGTTCAACTTTCTAACACATCTATACCAATCTTCTATAAGACCATCCTTCCCTTTGGAAAGGTCTTTTTTGATAAACCTTCCTCTTCCAGGGGATCCAGCATACACGGCAGGGCTTCCTTTAAGATAAAGTAAAATAATCATTGGAATGAAAGCGTAAAATGTATTATAAAACAAGGTAATAATATTGCTTACCAGGTTCCGCAATTCGGATAAAAAGATGCCTATGATTTCTCTTAGTATGAAAACATTCTTCACAATAGTTAAAGTTATCACAACTTTTGCATTTGTACAAAGCTCCTGCAAGGGAAATATTTCAACTTCCATTGTTATAAAATTATAATAAAAAAGAATACATACTGTAATTTATGCATAAAAGCTTTAAACTTTAACTGAAGAAAACTAGTTTAAGTACAGAAATCGTTAAACACCTTAGAAAATACAAAAAGAATGTATCATTATTTTACCGGCAATCGAAGCTGTTTCACACCCATCGCATGTAACATTTATATGATAAGATGGAACTACCTCCATTTCACTAACAAGACCTTGCCAATTGTTTTGTTGTGGAAAATTGACCATTAAATAGTTCCCATTTTCACTCACATCTGAAAAATTTTATATTTTCAAAAATTACTGATATTACTGTTATCAATATTAAAGTCTTTCTTATAGAGTTTGTCACTAATTCTACAGCAAATAAATTTAGTAATTTTGAAAAATATTTTAAAGAGCAAATTCCAATAATAAAAATAATAAATAATAAATAATGCTTTAATTTTTGTACTAAAATCGTAAATTTAAGGTAAATTCGACTATGACCAAGAAATAAGCTACTGATATTTTACTTTTTTCTATAAATATTAATAAAAACCGTAATTTTTTTTGAGTACTTGTACAGGCGAAGTAACTACACAAAAGATAACGGTGATACTGAGTTGGAAAATCAACGTTAAGAACGACACATAGTCAAAAGGAATAAATTGGTACCAGAGATGGTTTATATGTTAAAGAAAAGTAGGGTCATTAAGAAATTGGGACAATTCTGAAAATATGTAAGCGAGACGATAGTGGAATGATATATTAAGCAAGGTGGGGAAAAACATGCATCTAGTAACCAACAATGAATCACAGCCAAGTAGTAAATGAAGAGACTTGTCGCTTTTATCAAAAGAGAAGGCTGGCAAATCATAATCTGTATTTGTATATAAGTTTATTTAAAAAAAAAAAAAAAAAAAAATTCTGAAAACAATATGCTATTGTAGTAAACGAATATCTCAAAGTCGGTGATGAAAAAAAAAAAAAAATAAACAAATAATAATAATTATTGTCAGATCCATAGTTAAGTTTTTAAAACTTAAAACTTTTTACACTTACTTGTGACAACTCCAACGCTCCGATGATTCACGTAACCCCACTTATACTTGGGCATTTCAACACTCTGTTTCACTCGTACTCGGTCTCCTACTTTGATGGAACAACTTGGAACTGGTGGAATAGAGCCACTTTCTAACAATTCTATGTGAATAAAACGCACAAGGTATGTACCTCCTTTTCTTTGCCAGAGAACCTGTGTTGATATTATTTTAGCATTAATTTCCTATATAAGTGCTGTGAAATACAGTATCATATATGTTACATAATCACTAATATTTCCAATAATCTCGTCTGATATCATACTTGATAATCCTCATAAAGCATTACCAAATAATAATATTTATTATCAACCTTTGTTTATATTGTATCTCAATCTGAAAATTTTTATTCAACCAAGATTACCTTATATTTGGATAAATTTTTATCTATCTTTAACCCCTTCTTGTCTAACAAAATTTCCTTGATTAACTTTACAAAATAATGCACAAATGCCAAACAAGTCTAATATTTCAAGATCAACTCTCGAGAATATATATATATATATATATATATATATATATATATATATATATATATATATATATATATATATATATATATATATATATATATATATATATATATATATATATATATATATATATATATATATATATATATATATATATATATCAATCCCCGATTTCTATTCGTCAGCAAATTTTAATCTGCAAGTAGTATAAAAGATTCTTTATAGTTTTTGCTATAACAAATATGAAGACTTTTAATCATCACAATAAACTTAGAAAAAATCAGAAAAAGGGAAAACAAAATACCATAAAAAAAAGCCATGAGTGTGATCGGTAAACCAATTACGTAAAGTTTTTATATTTAATTTTTTTTAATAAGGGGAGGGTCCAATCTTTAAAAAAAAAAAATTATTATTGAAACGTATGAGCTGAAAATTTCAAAGTATATGCATTTTCCCCTGAAGTTCTACGTTCATTTCTGAAGTTTTTTTTGAGAGACTTTAGAGGTTTGTAAGTTATTTGGACCCAAAGTTTAAAAAAAATGAATTGCAGGGTCAAACCACTAGTCCACATGAGCTGAAAATTTAACTGAATAATCTTAGCCTTAATTTCTTGCATCAGTGAGAACAGATTTTGATATCCCCTCTAGAAAGAAAGATAAGCACTTGAATTTTTTCTAGAAATTTTTTTTGCGAAAAACCTACCGGAGAAAAAAATCATTAAAAAAAAAAACTCTCCTTCTAAATTTTTTTTATTTTTGGATATAGTTTAGAGGAAGGACAGGACTACAACTTTTATTTAGTACATTATTAAATGCTATTTGTTTGAAGCGAGATATAGCCTCTCAAACTTTGGAAATTTTTGAAATTTCGTCAAAAATAGACCATTTTTGAGGCTATATCTTGAAACCAACGAATCATATCGAATAAAGCATAAAGAAATTTGTAGCCTCATCCATCCTCTATACACCCACCAAAAATAAGAAATGTTGCAGTTGGAGCTTTTTTCCTTAACTAAATTTTTTTTGTCTGAAAAGGTTTTTTTTTTTTTTTTTTTTTTTTTTCAACAGTTGGTCAGTTTTGGGCTTATAATATTTTTTCCATTGTTCAGGGAACAAAATTCTGTTAGAAGCTTTTGTAGCCAATAGAATTGTGAATATAAAGTTCAAATTTCAGGTCATTCTGAAAAGTGGTTTAGTTTCACCATTCATTTGAAAAACGGTAAAATTTTAAAAAAAAAAAAAAAAAAAATTAACTGTTATAGACTCAGAAAAATGCTAGAAAAGACTTTTCACCGGGAAAAAAGCTATATACACTGAAAATTTCAGGAGAATCGGCTGAAAAAAAAAAAAAAATATTTTGTTTTTGAAATTGGACCGTTCCCTGTAATTACCAAAAAAAATTATTGCAGCTTAAAAAAAGATCCTAGGAAGCACATCCTGGAATAGCAATATTAGTTTAAACTTAAAAAACCTTTCAACATTCTTTTCATATTGTAAAAATCTAAAAATACATAAAAGGAATTCTAAGCAATTAATAATAATTAGAAAAATAATAATAATAATAATAATAATAATAATAATAATAATAATAATAATAATGACTGTCATTTGGCAAACTACAATTTAAATTAATACAATTATCCTCTTCACTCTCCCTCCATCCATAATCACTTTCATGATTTCAGCTGAATAACTCCTAATATGGATTTTAAAAAAAATAAAATTAATAAAGTTTGTAAAATAAGAATATAAGATACGTTCAAATTCAAAATGTTTCATGTTTTAAAACTTGAAAAACTACCCTTTCCAATAATTAACAAAACTATTTCAGACGAGCAACGATATTTGTTGCATCAAAAATAAAACAAAATAAAATAAAACTAAAAACTAAAATAAAAAATAGTCTACAAATTGAAACTCACACGTGTATATATATATATATATATATATATATATATATATATATATATATATATATATATATATATATATATATATATATATATATATATATATATATATATATATATATATATATATATATATATATATATATATATATATCTAACCTGCACATTTAGAGCATGCAGAGACCCTTTATCAACTCGAAGTACTCTGCCTACGTCTCCTTCGTGAACTTCTTCATAAGTCCTAATGCAACGCACCATCATGTTTACTTGAATATGATCCCTTAAATACATCGCATATTGTTCAGGGGAGGCAAAATCTCCTCGCTTCAGGAATCCATCAGCTACTGGTGATGACTAATATATATATATATATATATATATATATATATATATATATATATATATATATATATATATATATATATATATATATATATATATATATATATATATATATATATATATATATATATATATATATATATAGAATAACTGAACGTGTTTTGAGGAATGAATAAAAATTTAGAGGTTAAATTAATAAGCAAATCATCTTGAAAGTGTAATTTAATATAAATAAATAGTTAAATGGAAATAAGATTATTTATTAACAACAGGTCACTCGAGTTCTTACTTTAGATTTTCTGGTAATAAAACGAGTAAAGTAGTAGAAATGAAAAAAAAATTGCTGAAGTAGACTTGTACAACCTTAAAATAAAACTCGTAGAACAAAAAAAAAAAAAATTTAAAAAGAAAATTTATCATCGATAGAAATCATTACAAAAGACTTACTAATTTAGTTGTTAGCATAATTTAATCTGAAGGACAGGAAGCTTAATTAAGGATAAGAGTAGCACTAGTCGGCAAACTGATTGGTCTTTAAACTTTGACGTTCAAAAGAGCAAATTCTAAACAAAAATATTTCAAAGATCAAGAATTAAGAAATGACGACACAAACTAATGAAATTAAAATACATGATAAAAATACAAATTTTAACTTTAAAACACAAAGATATACTGCAATGGAAAAAAAATAAGGAGAAAGAAAGAGAAGAACAAAAATTCCTTTCAATGTGACCAAGGAAATCAAACCTATCAAGAATTAACCAAACAAAATATTTTACAAAATACGTAAACAATTAAAAAAAGAAAATCGTTTGTGATAGAAAAAGAAGAAACTAACATGAACATAGAACAAGTATTTTTAAAAAAAAATTTAAAAGAAGGGAAACATGACAACGTTTCCAAGGACAAACAAACTAATTTATCCTCTCAAATACATAAAAGGGAAAGGAAGTTTTAAGCTGAATGATATAAATTTAAATTCGTAAGGCAGAAAAAATAGTTCAATTGGGTTGATTATACGAATTTTCAAAGCAAGCAGAGTTCTCGTGAAAAATCACATTCTTTACAAACACTTTAAATAAGCCAACTGAATATACATGGTAAAACACTATTCTGGCATATTAATATAAGAATGCTAAGAATATAAAAGCGTAAAGGGAAAGAGAAGTCATAAATCAACTATTATTGAGTTGCTCGACAGCAATCTACATAAATGAAGTGCTAAACTATTTTGTATCAGTCCACCAGATACTGTAAATATTTCCTTAAATTTTTTTTTTCTTTCTAAAGAGGGTGGGATAATATTGGAGCTTCTTACTATGAGTGAATCGAAAAAAAGACATAAGAAAGAATAGAGCAGGTTAAATATCAGAAAAAGATAACGTATCTTTCCTGAGTGAAAAGAAACAATTAATATTTTCAACTTTTCTTTCTTTTTTTTTGTAAACTGAGACGTAATGATGAACGGCACACACTAAATTTAGAGTAAATAAAAACGAGAGAAAATCTATGGTGAAATATATATATATATATATATATATATATATATATATATATATATATATATATATATATATATATATATATATATATATATATATATATATATATATATATATATATATATATATATATATATATATATATATATATATATGAACTAATTAAGAAAGGTTGATCAAATCTTGCTCGTAAGACTTAAGGTTTATGGGTCGATGGGTTACGAAGTGTTATATTGGAAGGCATGTATTATATTCAGATTACTCTTTGAAAATTTGAAATATATAATGAAGGGAAAAGAAGTACTTTTTAAAACTCTTTTAAAGTTTTAACAAATATTTTCTAACAATTATTAATTCAAAGTTTAATTTGCGTAACGTAAGATATTTTAGATATCTAAGATAACTTGATAAGATACATCGTTAAAAATAATATCTGCAAAGAAATAAATAAAATATAAAACTGATAGATAAATAAATAAACATACAGAAAAAAAAAGATCGGTTTTCATAACGTAGTTTACATTTCACACAACATGCAGCAAAGGAAATAGTTAAAAAAAAAAATTTTTTTTTACATTTAAAAAAATGGTAACTTTAAAAAGTATTTAGCATCACTTTAATACCAAAAGATTTTATAAAAAAATAAAAAGTAAAGCATAAACAAAAAAAGATGTAGAATTTTTTGGGTCTGAAAAAAAAAGTCTTCCCCCTCCCCCCCATTCTAAGATAAATCAAGAACAATTTTAATACATTTATGGAATATAAGTGTAATTTTAGGCAACAGGTAGAAATTAACATTATTAACAACTTGCTCTTAATAAATACTAAATGGAAATTTGTAGTAAAAAAAAAATCAAAAACTCATAAAACAAAACTAAGCTTCTAAAATATACATTTTATAACAGTATATAAACTTTAAGTACTTACTTCTAATTGTGGGATTTCATCAGCAAATTCATCTGTTAGGGAGTCTGCATCTGAGTCAACAGATTCGACAGGAAACAGAGGATCCGTGGTTGACTCTGCATGTTCAATCAACCAAACCACTACGGATTCTGGGCTTAGGTGAGAGTCGTCAACTGAACCACCTAAATGTTAATATTATATTAAAACACATTATTCTCATGATATCTTGATCAATACATACATATACAATGAAAAGGTTAGATGAAAAACAACACATACATAAGTCAAACTTGTTCATTTTTAAATTAATAAGTTATACGTTGACAAATCATCAGGAAATGTGATGACAAATCATCAGGAAATTTGACTACTAAATATAAACAAAATATAATCAATGTCAAGTACTGTACATGATAATTCAGGGTGGTATATAGGGATGTTTCAAGAGAACAAATTTCCATAAGCAATCACCTTAATTAAAAGAAATAAAAATAACCCAATGATAATATCCTGAAGTAAATAAACAAAAAAAATTCAGCATACACAGCAAAACTTTTTATTATCTAAATATACTACTATTGCAACTACTTAAATAATTATAATAGTAATAATAATAATAATAGGTAGCTTACCTAAACTTTTAATGGCTTGCTCAACACTATTTCTGGCAAATCCCATTTCCATAAGTTGGGAAACAAGAGGAGAAGGTGATGGAAGTGGCATTTTCTTTCCTTTTCCTTCCCCACTTCCACTTTCTTTCATTTGTTTTTTTACTTGCATAGGGGGTGGGAAAGAGTGCTGTGGTTGAAAACAAGATCCTGAGGCAACAACTGATGAGGTGGCACAAGATGAGCCAAACATATCTCCTCCAGAAGCCTTGGGAGATCCTAATGGCCCACATAAGGAAGAGTCACTAATTGGGGAAGAGTTGTTGTCATGAGGAACATGATGCGAAGGATGTGACACTTCTTCAGTTGATACCTCGATTAAAGCTAGAGCAGCAGCCTAGCAAAAGTTAAAGTGCATTTCAGAACATGAATTTACTATAACATGGCTAATGAAAGTAAAGTATACTGTAAAGGTAGTAAAATCAGTAGAAGATATATTTAATAATGTTTAAATTTTTTTATTGTTATAAATTATAATATAAGAAATTAAGTATTTACTGAAGATTTAAGGTCTTACCTCTAAATCTTCCCTGGAATAAGAAGCTTTTAATGGTGATGGTGGAGTTGAGGCCGTTATCATTCTTTGAACGAGATATAACTAAAATATATATATATATATATATATATATATATATATATATATATATATATATATATATATATATATATATATATATATATATATATATATATATATATATATATATATATATATATATATATATATATAACGAAAAGGCACAGTCTGGGCTCATTGTGGGGCTGACAGACACAGATGGAGAACCAACTTGCCCTGACGAAAAAAGTGAGATCAGATTAAACAAGGGGGCCAGTTAAAGTTTATGGCATGGAGGATAACAAAAAGTGACACTACTATCAATTAGTAGGCAGGATGCTTGTTAACTTGTTTCCAGACAATCTGTTGAATGATAAGAAGAAACTGCGGCGTAACTCTGTTAGGAAAGGGATGATGATAGACTGACTTTGGGAAATGATTCCAACAAAACGGGTTATATGGGCGGAGGCATTTTCGACAAATGAAAGTTAGTTTGGTGTGACGAAAGTTTGGTGGTGTAACCTCCAAGGAAAGGTTGTTTCTCTGGCCAGAGGACAAAACACAAAATGATGCTTCACAAGACGAAGTTTAGCTCCCTGGTAGTTAGAAATCTGAAACTTCTTCCAAAGAGTTCGAAAATTTTGATGAAAAGAGGGTATAGACAGAGAGTGCGAGGAGGAAGCCATCCCAAATGCAAGCGAGTTATATATATATATATATATATATATATATATATAT
Organism: Armadillidium nasatum; assembly: GCA_009176605.1. Classification (NCBI taxonomy): domain Eukaryota; kingdom Metazoa; phylum Arthropoda; class Malacostraca; order Isopoda; family Armadillidiidae; genus Armadillidium; species Armadillidium nasatum. The sequence continues at coordinate 55,866 of SEYY01023707.1, forward strand.
ATATATATATATATATATATATATATATATATATATATATATATATATATATATATATATATATATATATATATATATATATATATATATATTTCCTACAGAGGGGTACCCGTTTCTAATGCAAGAGAATCGTTGTCACTTGAGGCACATAAGGAAGACAGTGAAGATGTAGAAGAAAATGAGAATTGTGGTCCGGAATCATCAATGTCAAATGTTCCCGATTTTGACCTAGAATCCTCCTCTGAACCACAGCTCATACCTTAAGGTGAACCGCATGACCTTGTCAAGGATTTAAAACTCCCCAAGAATAAGCCAGAACTGCTAGGTCTTAGACTACAGAAGTGAAGTCTCATTGCAGTTGATGTTCAAGTTACCAAATTTCGTAACAGTAGTACACAGCAGCTTAGAGCATTCTTCTTTATGGAAGATGATGATCTAGCTTACAACAAAATGAATGGTTTGATAGCTAACCTAAGATCGATCATAATAATCCATATGCTTGGAGACTCTTTATAAGTTTATCAAAAACGTGCCATACAGCTAATATGCTGCATAATAGGAATATTAAGTCAACTGATATGTGGTACATAACCCTTGGGTTATGCAGCACATATCAAAGAAAATTTTGACAAAATAAAGCAGTTGCTGATATGCATAATCTATGCCCATCACAAGAGGAATATCTGTGGAGATTTGAAGATTGTTGCTCTCGTGATGGGTTTGCAAGATGAGTACTCAAAGTACTGATGTTTTTCTAAGATAGATAGATAGTCGTGCAAAAGACTCCCACTACGTCATAAGATACTAACCACTAAATCTATTGTTGGAGTCTGGGAAGAAGAGCATACAACATCCATTATTCACTCTCTTTATTTACGTATAAACTAGAGACTCATGAAAAACTTTGTTAAAATTTCTCGCATTATGTGAAGCCAAAATAAAGGAGGGTGTTTTCAAGTGTCCTAAAATTTGTGAACTACTTAGAATGGTGATTTTAACTCTGCACTACATGGCAGTGGCACGGAGAAGGCTGAGTAGGAAAAATTCAAGTTAGTTGAAACAAGATTTCTTGGGAACAAAAGAGAAGAGATCTACAATGAGTCGGCAACAAACTTCATCAGGAAATATAAATGCATCGGATGTAACATTCCTTTTATGGATTCGTATCTAGGTTTTCTTTTCATCGAACTGTGAAGCAGAGGTAATGAGTAGGGTGAGCAGTTTCAACAAGACATTTCCTTTATCGGGAAACATTACCAAGGTAAATGGAAAACAGCAATGATTGCAGACTTTTACTACAAGGTAATAAGATAAAGAGGAAAGTAAACAACGAACCAGGAGTAAATTTTGAATTGGTTCCGAGAAATAGACACAAAACTGTGCAGCTGAACTGAGTGATAATACATGAAATTCAACAATACAAGAAAAACAGCATAATTTTACATCCAGAGTCAAAAGCTTCTCAGTTTACAATACATTATGTGATGACGAAATAATGAAAATATCATATCTTTGAAACTTTAGTCAACTAGCAATTTTAATTGTTATATTTGAATTCAGAACAGCAAAATACATAAAATAACTAGTTTCATATCAAAAGTACACAACTTATAATTAAAAATGTTAACCAGTGAATTGTTAAAGAAATAAAATAAGAGTCTACTGGTAAAGTCTGGAATACACTCCCTTTTTCTAATTTCCCAACTTCCTTTGACTTCTTATGTATCGAGACATGTAAGCCATTAACGCAGATCTGAGGTATTTACCCAACTCTGGTGGAAATTAGTAGGCTTCTAGCCTTTCCTACCAGAATATATATATATATATATATATATATATATATATATATATATATATATATATATATATATATATATATATATATATATATATATATATATATATATATATATATATATATATATATATATATATATATTAGGGATGGAGTGTAGTATCGGTATCGGTAAGTATCGGTATATTTTCAGGTATCGGTTTCGGTAAATTTGAAAATCTTAGTATCGGTATCGGTAAAAATTTTGGTATATGAAGGATAAGGTATCGGTATCTGTATCGGAAAAAATTTTGGTATCGCTCCATCCCTAATATATATATATATATATATATATATATATATATATATATATATATATATATATATATATATATATATATATATATATATATATATATATATATATATATATATATATAGACGAAGTTTTTAAACTGAATTATGTTTACAGTACATAAATAGGCTATAAATCTAAGAGTGAAAAGCTATAAATGTAAATATATTCCTAATTACACAAACAAAGTAACCCACTGTTATACCAAAACCCAACATCAAAGCTTTTCGGCGAATTTTCAATAAATATTAAAGAAAAAAAAACAAAAAAACAATAAGTTCAGATTTATTGATGATAATATCTACCTCATACGGAAGGGAGATTTCTTCTTCTCCAATAACATGTGTAGCAGATGCTGAAGCATCAGGAGCATGAACAGCTTGAGAAAGGACCAATCGTAGTAGAGACTGATGTTGCAACAAAGCACGACAACAGAGCATAACATGATATCGAAGCTGTGAGAAAGCATGTTCAAAATAATTAGATTAAAAAATAAATAATGTAAGCTATATAAGTAAGTTATTAAGATAAAATTTACAATGGTATATATATATATATATATATATATATATATATATATATATATATATATATATATATATATATATATATATATATATATATATATATATATATATATATATATATATATATATATATATATATATATATATATATATATATATATATGAAGATCAATATATTCATTGTTAAATGGTTTTCCATTTCCTAGCAATTTACCTGTTGAACGCGTAAGCGATTTGGTGATATATGAATTCGACTATGAACATGAAAATTTCGAGTAAAGTCTCCAGCAATTGCTATCAAGGAAGCCCAAACTTGAACACAAGTTGAATTCACAGTCATTCGATCTTCAATAAAGGAAAAATAAAGTGAAATGAAATGGAGAGGGATGGAAAGTTTTTAAGATAAGTTTTCTTATATTTTCAACTTCATTAATTACAGCTGTCAAATTACTTAACATTTCAGATAACTGGAGAGAAAAAATATCTTACCAATAGTGAACATCCGTGAGGGAGATGGACTAACTGCACTTAACCTAACTTTGACAACATGTTTAGCATCAACAGGCTGCACATGTATTTTATGACGCCCAATTTTGGAAACGGTTCCTGTTTTGATAAAATAATTTACAAAAAATAGGAACTGAGATATTAAACTTTGAAAATTAGATAACAAACAATGAGTGAAGATATTATTAATAATCACATTTTATACACCTCTAAAGCAAGCAAAATTATGTGAAAGTTCTAAGGTTCTTTTAAAAACCCAAACAAAATTTACTGAAGATATTCAAAAAATTATTCATTAAATTACATTTTCAAAAATGTTTTTAAATTAAATATTCATTCACCAATTTTCATTCAGAAAGGAAATTTACATTTCAAATAATTTTAGTAACAGAAACACTGCATAATTTTTAAAATATATAGTCTAGTATTTAAAAAACAATCAAACTTTCTATACATCCACTAAAATTTTATGCATTGCAAAGATTAAAATCCCTAATAAGTGAAAGGGCAGCTAATTTCAACATTCTGTTGCAACCATCATTAAATAAAAAATACAAAGCCAAGAACAGTTGAGCTTCTTGCCAATATATATATATATATGTTGGACATGAGAGTATTTTCAATACCTGTTACATTTTCATCTTCAAGGTAAATTTGTCCTCCTAGTCGTATTCTCTTGTCAACACCACCAATTACAGATAAAGCAGCAAGAACTCCTGAAGTGTGACAAACAAGTCCATCTGGGTGGAATTCTTCTATCTATTTAGTATATATATATATATATATATATATATATATATATATATATATATATATATATATATATATATATATATATATATATATATATATATATATATATATATATATATATATATATATATATATATATATATATATATATATATATATATATATATATATATATATATATATATATTCTATATATATATATATATCGGGTGGTTTAATATTACTGGTATCGACCATCGGTTAAAATTTTTGGTATTGCTCCATCCTTACTTGTAACTAATAAAATTTGAAATTATTGTTAAAATTACAAAAATTTACTGAAGAGTTTGGTTTAGTTTTATTTTTTAAACTATTTTCAAAATGCAAATGATTTTTTAATGAATCAATATTCATTAAATGATTCACTTCAATTAAACACTGGCCATTTATATTAAATCCAATTTCTTTCTGAAAATAAATATTAGGATGAAGTTATCTTTACCATTTCAATGAACTTAATATTTTTCATTTTTAATTCTCCTATGAATATTTAAAATCTGTAAAATACATCAAGGAGAAATATATTTACAACAGTACTCTACCTTAATAAAAAGAAAAAAATTCAAGAATAAATTCAATGTTACCTGCAACTGAAACTGCGAAAGATCAGCAACTAACTGTGGTACGAGACTTATTTTCTCCAGCAAAAGCTGATTAAGAATTGAATTCCACAGTGGAAGTGTGTGAAGAATACGAAAAAGTTCTATAATGGCTTCTACAACAGTGCTTGAATGAGAAGCAGTGACAGCAACATTAACGCCTTCTTTCTTCTTTACTAAAAATAAAATAAAAAAGATTAATGCTAATAATTTTAACTGCATAAAGAATGTTCAATTGTAATAACAAAAAATAATCTCACCAATAATTTTATTTAATATATTTTCCTTATCCTTGAGGATAAAAAAAAAATACTGGTAACAATAATTTATATATAATCCTGGACAAAATTATGAAATCACTTGAATTTGGCAAAATGAAACCTCAATGTGTCTGTATTGAGTGCAAAGTTCCTTTGTTACATAATACTGTAAAAAATTATTACCTACTGAAGGCGTATCTTTCATGCGTTAGGAAAAATCGGAGGTAAAAAAAAAAAAAATTAATGAAGAAAATCACGAAGACGTCAACTTGACGGTGTAGTGTAAAATTAACTAACTGCAAGAAATAACGAAGTAACAAAACCTAATTAGTGGGTAGAGCCTCCTCTGTACTTCCTCCAATGGTTCCGGCATTGACAAAACGATGTTGTCTCACCACGTCAAAGGGAAAGCCAGCTCTCTAAGTATCGATAGAGTATAAGCCCGAACTCTGAAAGGCCTCCAAAACATATCTATCTCCTAAAAAGAGTCCTACCTCGACTACCTACAATTCGACAAAAATTCTCTATTACTCTTTCCTTTGAAATCACACATTGTGTGTGATTACAATATTCTTCATTCCTATCAGTTCTGAAAACAGCTTGTCAAACCGACCGTTTTTTGATAACATCTATGCTATATTCTTCAGCAATTAGTACAGCTCCCGACTTTAACCTCTGAGCCTTGGTAGTGAACCTAACATAACTGAATAACATAATTGGCATAATGGTAGAGTGACTAATTCATATACCTAAAGGAGCTGGTTCAATCCTTAATATGGATCCTAGGAAGAAAAAGATTCCTAAAAAGTTCCCCTCCTTAAATAAGGAAATGCCCGTAAGATGTCAACATTTTAAGAAAATAAACTAATAAAAGAAAATAAGTAGAAAATATTACCTCCTCCAATACAAATTGCTGGGTCATTAGCGTATGTAAGAAGTGTGTTGCCGATAATTGAAAACATTTTTTCTAGAAGATATTTCCTTTCATCAAGATCATCAAAGCGATGAGGAATCACAGATATCAACAAACGAATAGCTAAAATCTAATAAAAATATATATATATATATTTAATTAAATAACAGTATTTGCAAATGAATGACTCCTAAAAAATTTTCTAATTGAAAAGACAATTTTTTTTCCTCAAATTTATGATTAATAGTTTATTTACATAAAAATAAATAATTCACTTCTATCAAGTGTAAGTTTCTGAATGAATAATAGTTTATAACAATGATTACTACTTACTCTCTGATATAATGATGTTGGTCCTGTATACGTTTGAGCTAAGTTAAGTAATAAGCTAACCCAGGGTTGAGTTGCTAAATTTTGGCAAAATATAGATGACAAACTTATAGATCTTAAAAGACCCAATGTACACCATGAATAATGCTGCAAGGAAAAAATTTCATCCTTCTCTTCATCAGTAGTTGTGCCAGCCTGCAAATAAAAATAGAAAAATACGTTAAAATTAAGTTATATATATATATATATATATATATATATATATATATATATATATATATATATATATATATATATATATATATATATATATATATATATATATATATATATATATATATATATATATATATATATATATATATATATAGGGTTTCAAAATGAAAGTGAAACTCTGTCTTAGTGTCGTTGTTGAAATACAAATGACAGAGGTGCTGTTTGTAAGTCGGAAAACCAGCTGATGTTGAAAAGTGTTAAGTGTATTCTACGCACGTGATAAAGCAGGTTGAATGCAAACCATCGTGACATGTATTCATGCAGACAGGTCTAGCGAGTTGTTAATCAGTTTTTGACGACAGAAGATATTAATTTATGCGAAAATTAGTCGTATATAGGATGTATATGGAAATGAGTGTCTGTCGTGGTGCTTAGTGTTAAAACAGTGCAATGAATTTCGTAAAGGACGTGTGAGCACAAAGGACACATCGAGACCTGGTCAACCGCGTACTTGGTCATAGACACGGATTCGAACACTGCCGCTGACAATCTTGAGAATGAATCGGCAAATCACCATCCTTAATATTACATAAACAATGTCCATAAGAAAACTGTTAATACCATTCACCATTAACGATCGGAATACAGCATGATTAGAGCGCGAAACAGGTCCCAAGCAACTGCATGAAGAACAGAAGTCTCGGAGAATGAGTTCCTGCCTGTATCATCTGCTTCGTTATCACGTTGATTGGAAACAGTTTCTTTCCAAGATTGTGGCTGCAGATTAAACATCGAATATACTACAAAAAAAGACTGTGGAATAAAGGAAGCCTACCTCTCCACGCCCCCCACCCCAACTCCCAAAAAGGCTCGCTCCTCGATGAGCAGAAGTGATACTCATTTGTTTCTTCGAAAAGAATGACAGACTGCTTTTGGAGTATATGGACGGTGGTGGTACAGTCAATATAAACATATACTAAATTATATGACACAATCTCAGAATGGTCATCAAAGGTAAGCTACTCGGTGTATTGTTAAATGGAGTTATTCTGCGACAAAACAAAGTCCTCCTCAGCATGTTGCAGCAGTGTGCCAGGGTTTCTTGTGGTGTTTTGGCTTGAAAGTCCTCGAGCATCCCCACCTGTCACCCTGCTACTTCAACATCAAGGAGAGAAAATGCTAGTATTAAGGAAGAAAGAGTAAAGATGAAAAAGAAAAGAACATTCTACTAACAAATAGAGGAATGCCAACCATAACGCTTACCTTCTTAACATTGGTAAACTTCAAGATCCCATGCATCAGCTCATATGTAATCTTAGGTAAAGAGGTAAAGACATACCACATTTGAGAGGAGGATTAACAGGATCAGCCAAGGTGTAAATTTGATTTTTAAAAAAAAGACGAGAGAATAGACTAGATCTTTAAGCATGCCAGCCACAGCATCATCAAAATGAATAAGAGGAAGAAAAGCAGATTTACGGAAGTTATTAGTTTTTTTTCTGACTGGAAACAAGATATTTTTATCAGAAGAAGAACCTGAGAGGTTAGCACACTTACATTTATTTAAAGTACTATCAGCAATTAAAATAATATAAATTCACACCGATTTCAAGCAGAGATAAATTTAGAGAGAACAAGAATTTTTCCATTAAAAAAATAATGAGTTCATTAAGATTAAGAGCTAAAATACTGTCAGAAATACCAAAAGGGAGGGAATAGCGTAATTGCATTGAGAAGTGCTAGTGTTGAACCACAAGTGAAAAGCGTTCAAGACATAGGACTATACAGAAATCATCAAGAAAGTGATTCGTCCTCCTCTCCTCGAAAAGTATGAGAAGAGCCCGATCTCTCAACATTTTGCACATTGAAGTCCTATAAGTAGAGAACTATAGATTCTAAATAAGATGTGACATTCTCGTTGAGTAGTAGTAATGTATGAAAATATAGATGAAAAATTCTGCTTCGTTAGAAGAATATTAACAGGAGCACACCCTTACTATAGAAGTAGTAGTTAGATTGTCATGCACAGAACAGTAAAACTAGAAGATTCAAGATTTTCGAAAAGTGTTAGAGTATTAAATTCCTAAGTAATCTAATTGGAAAATAACTTACATTGTGAACTTAAAAATAAAAATTGTTAGTAATTTAAAAGACTATAAAGAAAAAAAACTATAATCAAAAGGCATTACTGAATTAAAAGTTATAGAAGAAACCGCAAAATTGATCCTAAATGAATAAAAATTCAGGCGGGTGATATTAAAAACAAAAAAAAGTATTCACATACTATAAATATTAATATGTTACACAAGTTTTACTACAAAAACAAACAAAAAAAACATTTAAATGGTTTTCAAAAACAAAATTAATAAATGTTTTTAAGATTTCTTAGAGCACAAGTATAAACTATCAACTTGTACATACTTAGAATTTAAGCGATAAGGTAATGTTTAATGCAATTAATTAATAAAGAGAAGGTAAAAAAATAAATGATTTAATTTTGAAATGAAAAATCGGGTTTCTACCTTAACAATACTGAGCATAAGAGCAGTGAGTGTTCGGACGCTAGGTCGTGTCATCTGGTTGCCATGGAGCCCTGTTGCAATAGACATAACTTGAAGAAGCTGAAGGCATGAAGTCCTCATTGCAAGAATAGGATGATAATTAGAAGATACATCTGATGCTGCATATATATATATATATATATATATATATATATATATATATATATATATATATATATATATATATATATATATATATATATATATATATATATAATATATATATATATATATATATATATATATATATATATATATATATATATATATATATATATATATATATATATATATATATATATATATATATATATATATATATATATATATATATATATATATATATATATATATATATATAATATATATATATATATATATATATATATATATATATATATATATATATATATATTATATATATATATATATATATATATATATATATATATATATATATATATATATATATATATATATATATTATACTGTGATAATTTGAAAAATTAGCATAATGAACTGGTTACTCACATTCATCTTCCTCATCTTCTTCACTATCAGGAGCTGGAGGTAGAGGGGATTCCGCCAACTGAAGGTCATACTTTCCTTCTTTTCCCATTCTGTATGAGTTAGTAGATCCATTATCCCACTGTACACGAATCCAACCATCTTGACCGAGTTCTCCTATAACTCTACCTTCACCCGGTTGAGGGCCATCTTGATCGTTCCATTTCCAATCCATGCCTCGCTTAACTCTGGTACCAACCTATTACAAACCTTATTTTAATTTCGTCTCAATACGGGACAGGAATATCACTAAAAGCTAATAGCATCTAATTATAACTATAAATTGAATAATGTTAACCACTTGCCCGCATCATAAGTGCTAATTCTGGACCGGAAAGGGGCAAAGGCATTTTCTGTTGCGACTTGGAAGGCTCAGCAAATACAACCACCTCGCTATCCTCTTTAGTTTTAATGGTGTACTTATTGCTATCAAACTGAGTCGGTCCTTAGTGCAGGAAAAAAAAATCATTAAAAAAAAAAATGAAAAAGAAAAAGTCTCATCTCACATATTATTCATCTTACAAAATATAGATTTATTTTGAAATATTCTTCGCATTGTCAATTTAGCTAGTAGATAAGACTTACCGATAATACGCAGTAGAGTTTGAATAAGTGCAAGGAGGCCCCCAGATATCAGCAGACTCATATCAGCTCCATTATGAGGATGACAGAGTAAACTTAATATGGCCAGTATAAATCTGTTAAAAAGGTGTTTTAAATTGCATAAACAGAAGAAAAAAAAAACAATTCAAAGCTGTGATTCCAAATGTCTTTAATGGGTTAATCTATAAATTTAAGAAAAATTGAATAAACAAACTCAAGATTTGAAAAAAAGTATTTAAGATTTTATAATAATAAATAATAATAATAATAATAATAATAATAATAATAATAATAATAATAATAATAATAATAATAATAATTAATAATAATAATTAAATAATTAAATAATTAAATAAATAATAATAATAATAATAATTATATATATATAATATATATATATATATATATATATATATATATATATATATATATATATATATATATATATATATATATATATATATATATATATATATATATATATATATATAATATATATATATATATACAGGGTGTTTTATCAGTCATGGTACCATAAAACTTCGACCATACGAAATGCACACGCCTACAAACATCTGTCTCCATAAACATAGGAGATATTTTGCGGATTAACAGGTTACGAAACAAATTTACAAAGTATCTAGAGATGATGCATACATAACCCCATTTCAGTACATATCAGTAGTATTATTTAGTAAAATCCCTTATGGATACCCCCTAGTACATAGTACTCAGTACTGTACTGTTCGTGCAACCCAACCTAGCAAATTGGGATACGTACTCACTAGTGCACCAATCAGACACGTCCACGTATCCTACATTCAGACGCAGCTGTTGTTAGGTTATCGTACACAGGCATCTGTAGACCAACAGAGGTAACTGTAACTGACCAGTTTCACACATGTATGCGATAACGTTCCCACACCGTCGCCAACCAGATAGCTGCACGTTCACTACGTTCTACCATCGTCTTATGGAACATGGCAGCTTCGTACATAGACGACGATCAGGAAGGCTAACAATCATTACAACCGATATGGAGCTTAATGTATTTCAGAGGGAGGAACAATCACCAGAAATGTCCACAAGGAGGATGACTGAGGAGAAGCCAAGTGTCAGTCATAATAGTGTGTGGCGGATATTTACATGGACAATTACTGTATTCCGAACAACCTGCAACGTGTCTAGGGTCTAAAAGGGTCTAAATGACGACGACTTCCTCTACGACAGACCTTCTGTGAATAGATGGAAGGACGGCTTGCTGTAAACTAACATCATTTAAGACGCCTACTATTTACTGACGAAGCTACCTTCGGTCTGGATGTCATTATTAATAATCACAATACCCATGTGTTGTGTGACAAAAATGCCCACGCAGTACGTGTCTCAAACCGACAGCAACGATACACTGAATGCGTGGTTAGGGGTAGTAGTGATCGTTTTCTTGGATCGCACATCATACGTGGACATCTCAATGGACAAACATACCTCCGGTTCCTGTGGCGTGAATTACAAGATATGCTCGATGACGTTGACCTACAAACACGACGTCGTATGTCGTTCATGCACGATGGGGCGCTGGCACATTTCTGTCGCCGTGTGAGGAGCCACTTGAACCGTTGGATTGGCCGAGAAAGTCCTGAGGCCTGGCCCCAAGATCACCCTATTTAAATCCATTGGACTTTTGCATCTGGGGCCATCAAAAAAAAATTGTGTACGCCGAACCGTTCGATACAGAGGAAAAGCTACTACACATAATTCAGGAAGCCTGTAATCGACTGCGCAATGCTGCAGGAACGTTTGAAAGAATCCGCCAATCCTTGCAAAGGCGTCTACGATGCTGCATCAAAATGCAGGGGCAACATTTCGAACATCTTCTGTAATAGTAACCGTAACCGAAATAACCAAATAAAATAAAGTTTTTATGCATATGTTGTGGCTGATTATCCCAGTGTAGTTGTGATGATAACCCTTTCGTTATCTGAATATGTATCGCACTTTTGGTGCAGATACCCTAATGAATCCATGTGGCCGTGTCAGAGTGGTGCACTGGTTCTTGCGTAGGGTTGCAGGTACTTATCCAATACATCCTCCACTACACCTTTAACGTAGTTCGGACGCTGCACCACACATGCCAACCCAATGCTCATGTACAGGTACATCATTAATAAACCGGCCCAATATCTTCTATATGTTTACGGAGACAAATTATGTTAATAGGCGTGTGTAGGTCTTATGATCGAAGTTTGTACTATGACTTATGAAACACCCTGTATATATATAACTTGTAAAAAAGGAACTTAATATTTAATGAAATTTCCTAAAAAAAATCAAAATAAATTATAGTATATATGGAACACAAGAAAAATCTTCTAAGTATTTTAAATTATTTGAAAATAAATAAAAAAAATACTAGCAAAATGTTCCAAGTACAGTCGTGAACAAAAGTTCGTTCCTATTAAGCTGGAAATAAATATTTATATAAAATGGAGATCATCTCAGGTTCAGCCAATCACAGTTCAATTAAGCACCTCTCAATGTTTTTATTCTCTTTTTATTCAAAATAGAGCTTTTATGAAATGATCTCCATTTTATATAAATATTTATTTCCAGCTTAATAGGAACGAACTTTTGTTCACGACTGTACATCAAATTATTACAAATTACCTAGACGAACTCTGCGAAGCGAAGTGATTGTGTTCTTTAGAGTTGGTTATTTCCTTATTATCACGATGCTTTGAGCCAAGTGATTCTTTAGTTTTATTTCGACCACCAGGAAAGGACATTAGTAAATTGTGTTCCACTTTTAGGACATGAAAGCGTAATTCATTTACTCCCCATTCCCAAATACGAGACCAAAGTGCTCTTAAATGTGCCCTTTCATAAACTGGCACCAAGCTAACTCCTTCTAACGAGTCTGATAGAGTAAAACTGCAAATGTAAAATATATATATATATATATATATATATATATATTATATATATATATATATATATATATATATATATATATATATATATATATATATATATATATATATATATATATATATATATGAGATTTTTTAAAGTATATATATCACAGCTGATTGCAAATATATTTACATTATTTGTAGAACATGACCCCAAAAAAATGAAAAAAAAATTTAAAAAGCCGAGAAACGAAAGGGAAATAAGTTATCGAGTTTTAAAAATCGAAAAAGTAGCGAAAAATAATGAAATGTAGCCAATATGATTTTCATTTTACCCTCAATTTTTTTAGTTTTTATTCTCAAGCAGAAATGACCTTGAACCTTCATTTTACAATAATGCCCGTGAGATGTGAACTTTTAAAAATAAAAAAATTGATTGCAGGTGTAATTAGAATATTAAAATTATTTTTACTACCACAGCAAACAATTTGTAGTGGCTGAACAAGTAACAAATGAAACTTACTTTTGAGCAGGACTAAATGGAAGCAAATTCAGCCAAGCATGGATAATTGTCAAACGCACAGACGGGAGAAGATTTTCTTTCTGAATAAAATTGAGAAAAAGCTCTAATCCCTTCAAACGCATTTCAGCACGCTCAAACTGTAACAAAAGAAAAATGCATCATTATAATGTCTGTCTCATGGCACGCTTAAAAGGCCTTAGACTTAAACTACACCTAAAATTATGTTGGTTACAAATTTAACTATCGAAAATACAGGACTATTAAAATAACACCCATTATATTTAACAAATTTTGTCAATTTGCAACTACTGCCAAAACACATTACAAATTATCACCACCTAAAGTTTAAGTTTATCAAAGCTGACAAACGAGAGTTGAAATAAAGTATCTTTCAGACACGATTATTTAAACTTATAAAACATTAAAAATTAAAACCTCCGAATCTCCTAATTATAAAAACTTACTAAAAAACTAAGTGATATTTTACCATAATGAAAGTTCTTAAAACACTATTAAAAACATAAAAGTATTCAATATGGATTTTAATGGACAAAACTTAATAATAATAATAATAATAATAATATTCGTTTTCCACTTGCATTCCTCTTCAAAAATTGTCAATGTGTTTCGGAAATTTTTCAAAATGTATGGTATGATGGTACTTTAATTTACTAATTTCTTACTATATCCTTTCAATGTGTCTATTACTCAAATTTAACTCATAAGTTCTAAATAATAATCTTTTAATTCAGAACCAAATGCAAATCATCTTTTGAAAGAAATTTTTTTTTTATTCTCTCTTTAGGTATTATAGGTACCGTTATTGCTTTTTGGACTTTTATTTTAAACTGTAATCAAAGTAAATATTAATTACGTTGTAATTATAAGTAAGAGCAATTACTATTTCAATATACCTACGCAAAATAGGTCGCTCGATATTAAAAAAAAAAAAATCAGAATATTTAATGAAAAAATTTATATGATCGCATTTTGAGTATCGCGCACTTGCTACAGACTTATATTCTGGCTCATACATATTCTCTTATTGTTAATGAACATTATATTAGCTTCAGCTTCTATGAAGCCCCTTTCTGCAATGGAAAGCTCCAATTGTCAGTCTAATTCCTTGGTTTTGTTAGCGATTAAAGACACTGCATTAATCTTTGAGGAAATAAAAAATAAATTTTTTCCTTCACTAACACTAAATTTATATGTTAAAATTTGAATTTTTCTATCTTAGTACCCAATTCTTATTTTCCAAATATTTTAAGAGAACAATGGGTTTCTCTGCTCTACCTTCATTATGTTCAACAGTTATTTCAAGTTTACTATTGATCAAGATATAATAGAAGTTTTTTGTAAATATTAATTTGAATTTCCTGCTCATTTATGGTTGCACGAGGGGAAGATTTAAGATGACATTATGTGAAGATGACACATTTGGCTTTGTTAAATGAAACATTTAAATCACAGGTCTCTAAACGTATCACTAGCTTTTAGATTTGTTTAAATGGAACCCTGAAGATTTTAATCAGAAAACAAAGTGCACAACAATTCAACCTTACAGAACAAAAAAAGAATACAGATAAGTAGAAACCATTAAAAAAAAAAAAAAAAAAAAAAAAAAAAAAAAAAAAAAAAAAAAAAAAAAAAAAAAAAGGAAGAGAGAGAGGGGGGAGGGGGGGATATGCACCTTGAGGAATTCCACATTTAGTTTTCAGTCTATGATATAATTTAATCTAGTTGACTTATATTTTTCGATCTTGTTAATTGAAAAAATATTAGAAGGAAAAATTAAATTTAATTAATTTCAAGAAAACAACATGGCAGATAAATTTTTTTTTTAATTAAAAGTATATATTTCATACATATTACTCTTTGTGATTTAAAAATTAAAGAATTATTATTATTGATATCTTATATACAAAAAATATCCGATTGAAACAGGAACAAAATCTGTACTCAGACTCAGCCTGGACCCCTAAAATCTGACCTCGGTACATATATATATATATATATATATATATATATATATATATATATATATATATATATATATATATATATATATATATATATTATATTATATATATATATATATATATATATATATATATATATCCTACCTGAATGAAGAAGACTTTTCTTAATGCTTCTAAATCAACTGATTCTTCTGAGCATATAAAGCCTATAAGTTTCTGAGAAAGATCGATAACCTTTGTCGTTGGAGGAGGGTTGACAATTTGATGATCTTTAAAGAAATTGAGTTATAAGACATTATTAGTTATACAATTACCTCTAATAAGATTTTAGGCCTAGAATTTGAAGATATTCAGTATAAAATAATGCTTACTTTTGTACAGAGGTTTCTTAAAAAGTGCCTGAGGAGATGGAGACCTTTTTATATTTAGGCTTATATTTTGTTTCTTTTCATCTTTCTCAAGAATTTGATCGGTATTGTCCCGGTGGTCTTCAATGTCTCTCACAATAGGCTTCTGAACTTTTAATCCATCAACTTCACATGGACTTTTCCTATCAATTACAGCAAGATTAGTAGGCAATGGCGAAGCAGTGTGACTCACAATCTCTGAAGGAAGAACTGAATCTTTACTCTGGTCATCATCTTTATCTAACTGTCCACTTCTTAGAACGTCGTCATCATCACTTTTATTGAGGCAAGAAATTTCATCTTTTTCTCTAAATAAAGGTTGTTCACACAAAATACTTCCTTCATCTTTGACATTAACAGGAGACTCTTCTAATAAAATATTTGAGCTACTAGGAGATAGGCAATCTATACTCTCACTGTTATTCAATGAAATGTTCAACACCGATTCCAAACCACTTTCCCTCGCGACTGCACCTATATCCCGGAGGTTTTCCTGCGTCAAGTTAAGTGAAAATAAGAAAACGTAAGGCAAATAAAAATTTAAATTAATATACTAAACAATACAAACCAAACCAAAACAATTTTTAAAAAAATTTAACTAAAAATTCTTACTCTAACTGTGTCCCGTTCTTGAATTGTAACTGTTGTATCAGTACTTCTAAGTCTAAGTAACTGAGCTGCTTTTCTCCATCTTGAAGTACCTCGAATGGCAAATTTTTCAAGCAATTCAACATCTCCACAGTTAGCAGCTTTTACTTCATAAAACACAAATCTACATATGATCAAAATGAAAAGAAAAATTGAAGCAATTACGTCATATATATATATATATATATATATATATATATATATATATATATATATATATATATATATATATATATATATATATATATATATATATATATATATATATATATATATATATATATATATATATATCACAAGGTGTCCAAGTGTGGCCTAGCCATTCTGAAACGATTTATATATATAATCTTTATCATCAACAGGTATACAATAAATACAAAGTACGCAACAGTAATGTCAAGAAAATTGTAACAATTGGCAAAAATAATGAAAAGATCAAGAGGAAATTTGTACATTTCTTCTTACCTGCATCTTTCTAATACAGGAGCACAAACTTCTTTATAAGACCTTGTTAATTCTTGCCTTCTCTTAATAAGCATCCACTTACAAGAATGAACTTGACGTATTATTTCCTTACAGCCCTTTGGTAAATCTAAGTTCAACTCCCAACCTTTACTATCTTCTGAACTTATTGCTAATCCTGAAAATTAAAAGACCAATTTAACCATTTTACAACTTTATTTTCCCTCATCATAAAATTATCTTAACAAATTTACCTTGCTCTATAATTTCTATTAGTTGTGGCGTCAGAGAATTGTGTTTAAGCAAAACAGCTGACAGTTGCCTTCCAACTTCTTCTATTGGATGATCAAATGCAAAATTTGTGTGAGGTGTGTGAAAAGCAGAATTACGAACTTCTTTGTCACAGAAAGATAAAAACATTTGAACGTAAGGATCCTGTAATGTAATTAATTCACAAAAGCATCAATGCAAGTTAACCTCTCTGCTAAAAGTTACCAAAATATATTCGAACACCCAATATAATTATTTTTCTTAAGAAATATTTAATTATTCTTTGAATTTAAATTACAGTAAACAATTAAAATCAATTAGAAGTAAATGAATACAACTATAAAAGATAAAACAGAATTAAGGAAATTATGAGCAGTAAGCTGGGTAGCCAGTACGCTCTTTTTCTTTAAAGGCTTCATCTTTAAAACTGAAAAGGAATGCACCTACCTGAGTTTTTCCTTCCATTAGAGCATTGAGAAAGCACTCTGATATACTAAAAAAATAAGAGTTAACATCCTTTGTAGACTCGCCAGGAGGGTATGACAACTTCGCAGTTAAATGGTCAGTTGATCTGGATGGACGAAGATCTCCTGGAGTTGTGACAGAACCAGGGGTTGTTGCAGAAGATCCAGTTTTAATTTCTCCTTTTTCTTCGTCGTAAGGATCAGGTGGTTGTACCGTCTAAAATGATGATGATGAGACGATGATAATACAAATCATTATTCTTTAATATTCTAACATTGCTTTAATAATAATAATATAATAATACTAATAATACTAATAATAATAATAATAATAATAATACGACAGGAACCCAAAAAGATGATAAAAATGACTTTTTTTTTTTTATTATTTTAAAGATCTAAAAGAATGAGTTACTTTCTCCTGGCAAATGATATAAGGTTAATAAATTTAAGGTAAAAGAAGATAAAAAGCTCATGAAGAATGAAAGAACTAAGCAACAAAGGTCAAGACAAGACAACCTATGCTTCAAAATAAAACTAATATTAGAAACAAAAGAAAATTTGAAACCCAAAATTGTAAAATTTTTCAACATATTTACGGTAAATTCACAACTCACAAAACTAATGCCTAACTGATGCCGAATCTAAAAGAAAAAAAAATGGTCATGTAACGTACCTGACAACCAGCTTGCATAAAATCTGCACTGATCCACTTTGAATACTCTATTTCAGATGAAGTATACGAAGAGCCAAGAGAAAGCGCTTGAGAATAGATGCCTATTAACATGGCAAGTGTTCTTTCAGTATCCACTAGGGGAGACGAAAATGTGCTAGCGTCTAATACCTAATATATATATATATATATATATATATATATATATATATATATATATATATATATATATATATATATATATATATATATATATATATATATATATATATATATATATATATGTGTGTTTTTCTCATTAGTTTATTCTTGTATGTTTATTGTTAAAACAGTTTCATTATATTTTGCAAGTTATAATGTATGTTTTAGTAATTAAAAGCATATTACAAGCCCGAAATATTAAAATCAGTTCTCAGAAATGTAATAGGTTTACCCTAGATGGCTTTTAAAAGCTGTCTTTCTTAATACTGGTAGATGTACTTATGTATGGACGTAAAATTTGAACTTTATTTTGCTGGGTTTTGAAGGTACTCATCAAATCGGCCCACTAGATTAAGTTTGAATCACGATTTGGGGACTTCCGATTTCATACTTTCATTAGTATGTACTAATATTATTTTTAAGTTAATATGACTGTTTAACTTTTCATAGGATTATTTGTATATATAATTACCATTTTCCCTCAAGTTAAAATTAAAGTCAAATTTTTCGGTCTTTCATGCCAATATTAAAATTCCAATAATTTGAACCTGCAGTGTAGCAGCAGCAGCTTTCATGCTTTATTATAAAACAAAAAAATTTTTTTTAATAAAAATTAAAATTATTTATTCCACTTCTCTATATTCGTTTGAAGTTATTAAAAAAAAAAAAAATTCAAGTGTATCTATTATGGTAATGTCACTTGAGATTAAATTTATATTCGTATTTATAAATTAAATATTTGCAGAGGCTTCCATCATATAACCTACAAAAAAAAAAAAAAATTCTCATTATATTTTAACTCACAGTGGCTACAAAATTTTATTTTTTAACTCCAACTCCTTAACAATAGATTATCATCTTCCAACACTCTTCAGTGTGGAAAGGTTCTTTGTTTTTAAGAAATAAGGCACACATTCAGTGGAGTTTTACCTTCAATAAACCAGCTCAATTAAAATCAAATTTTACTTTGCGCAATACCAACAAAAGTAACAGTTTTCAATGTTGTTGAATTTTCAAGAAAACTCCAACCCTAACAGCAATCATAGATCAAGCTCCGACTTTGACTTCTGAAGGTCACATCATTATTCGATTGTATATATATATATATATATATATATATATATATATATATATATATATATATATATATATATATATATATATATATATATATATATATATATATATTTTATATTTTTTTTTTTTTTTTATTTTTTTATTTTTTTTTTTTTTTTCAAAGTTTGACAATTTTAATTATTATAAAATATAAAAAATTATTTAAGTATTTAATTATTCAAGTATCTTTCCTAGATAAGTATCTACCTAATATCACATGGAGGTTCGAACCGGCGCCCTCAAACACGTGAGTCAATCACAGTACCGTTATAATACGGTAGACAGCATTGTACCACTAAACTGGCTCCTACTACAAATGGTTTCAACTCTGATTCTATGACTCTTGTCGTAATAATAATAATAATAATAATAATAATAATAATAATAAATAATAATAATAATAATAATAATCATAATAATAATAATAATAACCACTTCAAACCTGAACAACTTCCTGCTCTGGGTCCATGTAATTTCCAACGAAGTAGCTCTGCATCATTTTTTTCGCTTTCTTGGAATGGTTCGACATCTCCCAAATCTGTGTGGCATCCTGACCTGCATAATACTGAAGAATGTCACTGCCGCAGGGAGCTGAGAGTCTTAGGATAAAAGAAATTTTATTTAGCAACATACTTATTTTTCATTTCATTTATTTTTTTATTAAAAGTTCGTATCTCGAAGAGAGGAACTTCTTTATGTCTTTATGTAATTTCTACCTACGATCCGCATTAGGGATTGAGGCAGGGCCTTCAAGCACGTAAGTTAATCTCTACTATTATGCCACGGTAATGACAAATATTTACACATTAAATCGACAAATAAGAAGTTAACTCTCAATATATGCTTATACTACAATAAAATACTGCTAGGCAATTTTTATATACTCACCTAAACTCTTGGACATCATAAACTTTCCCCTTAATAACTATCCAAAGTCCACCATCTTTGTTGTGATTTTCAAGGTCAGCTTTTCTTATTACAGGAAATTCTTCAAGTTGTTTATTAGCGTTAACTGTTTACATAAAGAAATTTTAAAAAATAACAAAAACCAAAATCCTTAAATATGTTTTGTTGCGCAAGGTGTACGACCTTACATTTTCATAATAAACTAAGTTCTCACTCCCCAAAAATCTACTAAAAATTATTTATTTATATTATAAGTAAATGTTTTCTTTAAGATTACCTATAATTCCAGGCCATGAAAGATCTTCATTGTCTTCCTTCTCAGCTCCAGGTGCTAATAAATTAAATTTGTCTAAAGGCTCGAGCAATGTGAGCAATGGAGAAATAAGGTCACAGCTAATTACGATGCTTGAATTATGTAGAGCAATAACCAAAAGTGAAGTAAATAGCTCTTCCAATAGTAACCCTGAGAAAAAAGGAATAAATAGAAAATGAATTAAGAAATGATGATTCCTAATCTCAGTATGAACAACAGTATATAACAATAAGAAAGCAAATCTGAGAAGAATATAAATATAATGGGACAAAAGCACATAAATCAGCAAAAATTAAACATATTATTTTATGAGTATATCTAAGTTGACTAGAATGAATTGTCATAAAACTTTTCAAAATCAAGGTATTATCTTTTTGGTACAAATATATTTAAAAAAATAACTACCACAATTTAACATAGAAAAAAATACATGTAAATACTAACCAGTTATATCTTTTTCAAGAATATTACAAGTAAGAGTCATAAGTCGAGTATTAATGGTAGCAAGAGATGTTGCAACTGAAAGCGTATCACTAACATAACTTGATAGAAGAGTTAAGTATTTTCGTAAAAGAGAAGCCGCACCTTCTATTTCATTTTCTGTATATATATATATATATAAATTATATATATATATATATATATATATAATATATATATATATATATATAATATATATATATATATATATTATATATAATTATATATATATATATATATATATATATATATATTCCTACTCCTTCAACCCCCTCTAACTCATTTATGCCTAAAATTGTAATTTCTTCTAAAGACGTCACTTCTGCTCTCTCTGAGCTCTAACACTCAAGAAGGCGTACGGTCCTGATGGTATCCCTCCTGTGGTTCTCAAAACTTGTGCTTCCGAGCTTGCACCCTGCCTTGGTAAACTATTTCGTCTATGTCTTTCTACTTCAACCTTCCCTTCTTGCTGGAAACGTGCGCTCATTCAGCCTGTGCCGAAGGGGGACCCCTCTCAGCCCTCTAACTATCGTCCTATTTCTTTAACCTCCGTTCTTTCTAAAGTTTTCGAATCTATCCTTAACAGGAAGATTTGGAAACATCTCAATTCTTCTAATCTTATCTCAGATCGCCAGTATGGCTTTCGAAAGAAACGCTCTACTGGTGATCTTCTTTCCCTTCTCTCTGACTCTTGGTCCTCCGCTCTTCGGCATTTCGGTGAATCTTTTGCTGTAGCGCTGGACATATCGAAAGCTTTCGATAGAGAGTCTGGCACAAAGCTTTGATTTCCAAACTTCCCTCTTTCGGAATCTATCCTTCTCTCTGTGACCTTCTCTCTGATTTCCTTTCCGGTCGTTCTATAGCAGCTGTTGTAGACGGCCACCGTTCATCCTATAAATCTATTAATAGTGGTGTTCCTCAAGGATCTGTCCTATCCCCAACACTTTTTCTGTTTTTCATTAATGACCTTCTCTCTATTACTTCATCTCCTATCCACTCCTATGCTGATGACTCCACCCTTCATTACTCTTTTCATTTTGAAAGACGCCCCTCCCAGCAACAGTTAATAGAGCAAGGAGGGTGGCCTTGGAGCAACTAACCTCTGATCTATCTCTCATTTCCAATTGGGGCAAAGAAAACATGGTCGTTTTCAATGCCTCAAAAACTCAATTCCTCCATCTCTCTACTCGACACAATCTTCCACACAACTACGATATCTTCTTCGAAAACACGCAACTCAAACCTTCATCTCTCCTTAATATTCTCGGTGTTTCTTTTTCTCATGATCTTTCTTGGAAAGATCACATTACCTCTCTTTCTAAACAAGCTTCTAAGAGGTTGGGTGTTCTGAGGCGCCTTCAGTATTTCTTCACACCACCCCAGTTGCTTTGCTCTGTATAGGGGTGTTGTTCGCCCCTGTATGGAGTATGCGTCACACATCTGGGGTGGTTCCACACACACAGCTCTCCTGGAAAAGGTGGAGTCTAGAGCTTTTCGCCTTATCAATTCTCCTGCTCTCACTAATTCTCTCCAATCTCTTTCTGCCCGTCGAAATGTTGCATCACTCTCTCTCTTTACTATCGCTATTACAATGGACACTGCTCTTCTGAACTCTCTCGTCGCATACCTCCTCCATTAAGAAGGGCTCGTGCGACTCGTCTTTCTACACAGTCTCATCCTTTCTCTGTCCAACTCTCTGACCCCAGACTTAACCTCTATGCTCAATCTTACATTTACTCTACTGGTAAAGTCTGGAACACACTTCCTTCATCTATTTTCCAACTACCTATGACTTAAGCACCTTTAAATACGCCGTGTATCAGGTCATGTCGGCCTTTAATTTGACCATGTTTCCGACTTTCCTCCCAACTCTGGTGGAACAATGGTAGGCCTCTGGCCTTTGCTCACCAGAGGAGAAATAAAAAAAAAAAAAAAAAAAAAATATATATATATATATATATATTATTATTATAATAATAATAATAATAATAATAATATAATATAATAATAAAAATAAAAAAAAAAAAAAAAAAAAAAAAAAAAAAAAAATATATATATATATATATATATATATATATATATATATATATATATATATATATATATATATATATATATATATATATATATATATATATATATATATATATATATATATATATATATATATATATATAATATATATATATATATATATTAAGTTATTATTAAACACTGATCATGTCACTTAGTTCACTCTTTTTGGGAAGGGTTAGGAAAGTGAATGGGCTCTATTTGCATCAGAGGATTTCCATCTTGGTTTACATGAATAGGTGGTAACGAGTAAAAATTCCCTTTCTCTCTTTATAATTTACTGTTTGATCTCTTTATATACCAAACTACTATTTCAAAAATAATAAGGTTAATTTCATATCCTTTTTATATCTCAACCTTGTTTCACTGTTGTAAAATAAAACTCATTTTGAGCAAATTGACACTTGGTTTTAAAACAAAAACAAAATTAAGAGAAAATATAACAATATGGTTGAAAATTTGAAAAATGGAAGGAACTGAAGCATCAACTCATAACCTTATGCCATAACCTTTTGTCATAAGGTGTTCAATTAAAAATGAGCAACAGCTATGAGAAAATAAACAAGGATACTTTAAGGTGCTAATGAAAACAAATCACTCTTAATAAGTTACTAAAGAAGTAAAACTATTGTTAAGGCTGGTAGTTAACTCGAATGAAAGTTATAACATTCGCAAATGAATCTAAAGTAATAATAAAGATG
>SEYY01023707.1:85000-97500 GCA_009176605.1 Armadillidium nasatum
CTTTAATAAATCAATTGCCCCTCTAACCCATTATTTACTTCAACTTTTGCAAATTGTTTTAATATTTACAGTAAATGTATTATCATCCAACCCTCTGGAATTCTTAATATATATATATATATATATATATATATATATATATATATATATATATATATATATATATATATATATATATATATATATATATATATATATATATATATATATATATATATATATATATATATATATTATATATAATTACCTGAATGGTATTTAAGACTCCTGGAGTGCTTGCTAGATTTACAATTCTTTGTTTTAAACTGTGGAGTAACGATGAGCCAACAGAAATTCCTAAGGTGTCAATGTCAACTTGATTTTGGACAGCAGCATGAAGCTAAAAATATTTTTTTATTTTAACACTTTTTTAAAAACAAATGAGTCAGCAAAAAAAAAATTTGCATTAAATATTACTGTAAGTGGAGTTACATTAAATATTATTATTTCACTCTTTATATAAGAGTGAAATTTTTTTTATTTTTTTTTAACTTTTTTATTTAAGGATTATTCAATAAGTATTACTGATGAATAATTGCAGCTATATAAAGACATAATAAAAGCAAATCCTTAATTTTTAAATTTATTTACTTCAGAGTTTCATTGAATTTTACTCACTGAGGAAAAATAACTTCAAATATCAAGTCCCATTATTTAAACATCATGCAAGTTTCCCCGCTCTATTCAGATACTGAAAGAGTGAAAATCCTAAGAGGAAGATTCTAACAAAAAAAAATTATAATTCCATTTTTCAAAAGAAACAGAGTAAAGAATAAACTGTCATATACGAACGACATTCTATCAATATGTCATATATGGTAAAGTCTTTGTCACAGTCTCACATTTGGGACAACAGTTCCTATCTGGATGTAAGAATGGATCAACCTTGTGTAAAATACACAGAGGCGATCAAAAACTACCTCTACTTGTACGACTGGAAGTAATTAATTTTTCAAGTTCAGATTTACTAAGCCTTGTATGAAGTTTTTGTTTAAAATTTGACTACTATTTCTAACTTTTACCAGTATTGATGAAGAAGAGAAGAAATTAAAAATTCTAAATGTAATGAGAGTGGGAGGACATTAGTAGCTGCATGAAGACTGTAAGCAAGAGGATGAATTTGTACAAAAACTCCACTTACAAATCTCAGTG
The DNA here is from genome assembly GCA_009176605.1 of Armadillidium nasatum. Lineage (NCBI taxonomy): Eukaryota > Metazoa > Arthropoda > Malacostraca > Isopoda > Armadillidiidae > Armadillidium > Armadillidium nasatum. The sequence continues at coordinate 86,192 of SEYY01023707.1, forward strand.
CTTCATTACGAATAGATCCAAGAATTTGAAGGACCTCCTTAGATGTTGATCATATACGTATATTATGTCAATATACAGAAGTTGTCTGAAATTTTTAATGTGCTCTTTAAGACTTCGTCTGACTACGTTAAACGTGTCAAAATACTAACCTAAAAAAGACAATTAAGGTTAAGAATTAATTCACTTAATTAAGGTACAAGGGTATTCAAATATTTTCTCGTTTCCACTGAAAAAGTAAACCACGATCAAAATTTGAATCAACGAAGGTCAGCTATGTTTGCGTTCTGACACTCTCCCAATAGGAGCAAGCAGTCTACACCCACGACTCGAGCTTCACAAACTAAATGGCAAGTTAAACACACACTCTGAGTAAAGTATGTCTTCTGGAACTACTCATCAATTTTTGTCAAATTCTGAAGCAAAGTATAAGGTGCTTAATACTTTTCTTTCTGGGATACAAAATTGTGAACTGAAAGGTTTGACATAAACCTGAAAAGTTCTATTGGAAGGATTTCACATAAATGGGAATAAACTCAGAAACCTAAATCATGTAACCTCCAAAATACACCATCTTCCCATGAGGAGTCATTTGCCTTTTCAGCTTTAAGGAAAACCCCCAAGATGAACCTTCTTCTTCAAGTGCTTCATGTTATGTATGAAGAAAAGTAAACAGTAATATGCTGACCTAAAGGAGTGAAAGTAAAGTTGATGAAGAAAATGTTCCAAAGTTTGTTTTCAAAGCAGATATTAGGGCACTGATTCTTTTCATCAGTTTGCAGCTGTTACAAATCATGGAGATAGGGCGCTGGTTTCTCTCCACAGTTAGATCTATAGTCAGTTTAGAGATATGTATAAATCTGAAAGTCTGATCAATATTTACATAAAAATTCTTATAAAAATTTCCGAAATAAAAGTCTAAAGTCGTTTTCTACAACTCTAAAATAATGAAAACGAGAATGAACATAGGGTAGGAGCGAATGAGTTGCCGTTGTGTGCTGAGTTAAGAGGGAACACAAAAACATCTAGCACAACTGCACATACCAGCATCTCCATATGAAGGAAAACACAGTTACGAAGAATAAAGAAGTTTCAACAAAGTTTCCAATAATAGTATCTCTCTTATCTTGGATATATTATCAATAAATTTTAGGTATCAAAAATTATTCAAAATGTATTAAAAGAAATAATACGATATACCTAATTCTCAAAGCGTTAAACAAATTGGCTAACTAACTTCAACAAGAAAACTTACCTGAAGTCTTAATAAATTTAATGCTGCTACTACCATACACTCTTGTTCTTGATGAGGGGTTTTGTCTTGAAGCAGACCTTCACCGACTAGACTCAACAAATCATTAATTTTGACTAGTGTCTCTTCACAAACATCTACTACATAAGGTATCTGAATATTAACTGACCATGAGAGTTTTGTACTCCAAGCAAATGTCTGCCGAGAAGAAAATTTAAAATTCTTGACATAAAGAAATAAGATATAGAAAAACAATAGCAGCAATTAATATTAAAAAAATTTATTACATGAAAATCAAAATATTTTCATATTGGTTTTAAAAATAGGCTTAAAGATTTGGTGGGCATTCTCATCCTCATATATGCAAATAAACAATGAAAATATCACCAGTAGTAAAGAAGTCGATGAACTTGAATGAATTGAATAATGAAAGTTAAAAAAATTTACTAACGATAATGATTAAACCTTTAAATAAAACTTACCTGAGCAGGACCACAAGCTACTCCAATTATTGGTTTTCCATTCAATGCAGACATAAGAGTGGGTTCTGGAATTGCGGCATTGGGAGAGTCTCCAAGTTGAGCCTGATCATTCCGACCCCAAACATACATTTCATTTTTGTCAGTTAATACCACTACATGCATAGAACCAACAGCCACCTTCACAACTTTTTTCCCTTATATATATATATATATATATAATATATATATATATATATATATATATATATATATATATATATATATATATATATATATATATATATATATATATATATATATATATATATATATATATATATATATAAGTAGTTTACAAAGGAGGTTAAAGTATTTATATTGTGATGATAAATTAGGAAATGTAAAATCAAACTTTTTATTTTTTCCAAACTGATTTAGCTCTACTTTTACTAATTCAACAATTAGTATCTGAACACATTTGCACAAATAAGAGAAAGGGTTTCCTTGAGATAATATTACATTGACATAAGTTTATCACAAAATATTCTGAATACTTTAATTCCATCAATTATATTTCACATTATAAAATTACTCTTTTTGAATCTACTAACAAGAAACAAACTAAATCTCAATATATTACGAATAATAAAGAAAATTGTATATTAACATCTTCAAAGTCTTCAAACCTTACCTTCAAGTCCTTTGACCAGTTTTGGAACTCTTACATGATCTTCTGAGCCATGACCAAGCCTGTGATTTTCACCTTTACCCCATGTATATGTAGTTCCAGTATGACTTAAAGCCACAGTAAACTGTGCACCACAGAATACTCTACTAATATCCTATGGTGAAATTTTATATATATATATATATATATATATATATATATATATATATATAATATATATATATATATATATATATATATATATATATATATATATATATATATATATATATATATATATATATATATATATATATATATATATATAAAAATGATGAGTGATTATACAATTCACTCTAAACTATTAAATTATTGAGGTACATGATGAATCGTAATTATTGTTTTGTTTGTTTTAAATTATAAAAGCCTTACTTGCAATTTATCAATTAGTTTAGGTACTTTAGAGCAATCAGATCCGCCTCTTCCGAGCTTTCCATAATCACCATCTCCCCATGAATAAACAGCACCAGATTCAGTAACAGCTATTGTCTGTGCATCTCCACCTCCACAAGCTACATCCACTACTTTTTCACCTGTTTATTAAAGGCAAAATAAAAGTAATAATAATAATAATAATAATAATAATAATAAAAGAGAGTTCTCAAGTACCATTTCCTGTGAGGAATATTTGGGAATATAATAAGTATTTTCTTTTGTGAAATTATAGATAAAATAACAAATAAATAAAAGACAGTTTTAATGATTTTCATATATTTTTTTTTTTTTTTTTTTTAACAAAACAGCGACAATAACGAAAATTCTGTGAAAATTTGAACTTTTTTAAAACAAAGTATTCAGCAAAACTTGGTAAAACTACAAAGAAACTAAAAACTACCTTTTCCAAGAAACTAGCTTTAGCCTCTTTCAACTCAACAATACAAAACTATCCAAAGGACTCACTTTTCCTCTCTTAAATTACATAACAAGAGGAAATATGTAAAAGTTTGTGTTGGCCAAACAAGGGTCAATTTGCTTAATAAAAATTAGAGCATGATTTCCTATTTTTCAATAGTTTTCCTACAAGTAGCTATACAATCAATAAGCCTATAGAGAATTCAATAAAAATATCTGTTGGTGTAGGACTAAGTTAATTATTTGATTCTTAAAAATTAACTCTGTGTTTATTTTAACTTTAATAATTAATAATGACAAAGAATGAATGTTCTGTGAAGAAATCAACTCTAAGAGAAATTAACTTCCTTGTTGCCCTTTAGTGTAACAGTTTGGTAACTAGAAATATTATAATTAATACTACAACAGGGAGTTAAACATGTCAATATCAATGAAGAAACCTGTCTTGGAAATGAAAGATAAAAACAAAAGTTAAATTTTTATGTAGGAACGCAGGTTCTATTTTCTGTAAAAATGAAACCCTAAAATGTTTAGATTTTGTGAATAGTGAAAGTTATTTAATGAGACAATACCCCAAGTTAGATATATAAAATATTCAAAATAGTAAGCTGTTCTAAATAAACTTGGGACAATTTCAGCAGACTTTCTATTCACATCAGTAAAAAAAAAAAAAAAAAAAAAAAAAAAAAAAAAAAAAAAAAAAAAAAAAAACTTCTTTAGAGCCTGAAATATGGTGATAAAGTCACAAAGGAAATATACTATGTCCTTGGATATCAAAAATGGAATAAAAAATGAAGTGATAAAAATACTAGAGAAAGAAAAACATTTATCTATGTATTTCTACTGTAACAGTTACTATTACAATATCAATTATTAATAAAACTACTAGTAATAGAAGTAATACATATACAGGTTCTTGATAAATGGGGAAAACTACACATAATAGCAAGAAAACAAAGATGTAATATACTGAAAAGGACAAAGATAGACACTATGTATATTTAAGCAATGTGACCAAAGGGAATGTTCATAAACAACAGAATATATATATTATTTACCTACATTATGAAAAATGAAAATAATACAATTATTATTTCGGAAAGAATATTGATTTGACGTCCGACAGCAAAAACTCCTAATTATGATAACAAATAGAAAAACACTGCAAAAAGCACGAAAAATTTGCAACCTCTACATTAGAAAAGTTGTAAAATACAGAAAACTTGAGAATATATTAAAAAAGAAAGAAAAATCAGTTATTTAATTTGTAGATAGTAATAAAATGGTGATTATGGCTATAAAATTTCTAATTATTGAGAAGAATGCAGAGTAAAACAATAACTTTGGAAATTAATAAAATGGGATAAAAAAAAAATGCTGAAATGGATGGTACAGACTAATGAATCAAGTTAGTCTCAAAGAATAATAATACTTAATCTCATTTTTAATTGTAAAGAAAACTAAAAAGATTGCAATAAATACATTATTCATACCACTGTTATGAATGGTTAGAGGAAAGTATAATTAACAATACACTAATTAAAAGAATCTGACTTTAAAAAGAACAATTTCATGACACAAATGAGTGTATAATGTAAAATATTACAAACTATGAATATTTAATAGAAACATAATAACAACTTTAACTCAAAAGAGTCCACTCACTAAAACATATACTAAATAAGACTACATATGAAAAAGCTTTAATACCACATGCCCAATAATCAAGACATCCATAGTGAGATATACTTGCTAGCTGCATAGTGTATAATACACAATGTCTTCATTATCTAACATAAGTTATATAAGTAGTGATTCAAAACATGAAAAGTCAATACATTTAGCTATAAAAAAACACTGGATGTGATTATATTAGTTTCTTATGGAATGGACTAGTAACAAGGTCAACACTCACGAAAAGACTGTCAAATCCGTTATATCCGAGTTGAACTAGGAAATAAAGTTTACCTTTTAAAGCCGACACAAGAGTCGGTTTGTAATGATCGTCAGACGATCCATGCCCAAGCCGTCCATAATTGCCTTTTCCCCAGGTGAAAAGTTCTCCATTCTGAGTTATTGCAGCACTATAAGTAGAACCACAAGAAATGTGAACAACAACATGATCCTGAAGTCCTTTTATTAACATTGGTTCACTTCTGGAGGTTTGATCTCCATGGCCTAAACGACCCCCTGCTCCATTACCCCAAGAATATACCTGTGTACACACATTTTTTATTTTTTTTTTGCATTAGTAATTCTATCGCTAAAAACTAAACTTAACGAGTTTTAATAATTTTAAAAAGGTTTTATACCAAATTATAAAGAAAATCATTAAAATACAATAATGATTGATAATGGTAATAATTTTTAACTTACTCGTAAAACATAAATTTCTTTAACACACCTAATTTTTATCTTGGATTATTATACCGGCAAGAATATATTTATAATTACTCTTGAAATAATTTTTTTGAAAAAGGCTTCTCCTCATGTTTTTATTTAAGAAATAATTACCCATTTAAATTAACAACTTCTAGTTTCTTTAATCTTTTAAAATACGTTTAAGTTGCTATAACCAATAAAATAAACATACCCGTCCTGAGAATGTAAGAGCTAGTGAATGTTTGCCATCTGGATGGCAAGCAATCTTTACTACTTCTTCATCTGGCTGGCCTTGTATGAGTTGAGGTGTTTGAGCTTCTGCAGCATAAGGCATACTGTATAAACGCCCATTTTGAGTAAGGATAATAAAAAACTTTTCTCCACATGCTAAACTTCTAATACCGAGTTCGGCCAAACTATCACAATAATTAAAAGGTCTTGAAGGGCTAGTAACAGCTGCCCACGAAAGCCAGCCCCATGAAATAACCTATGAAAAATAAATTAAAAGACAAACAGAAATCAAAACTAATATATGCTGTAACATTGATTTTAAAACATACTATATTTTAAAGAGAAAATATACCTCCTGTCCCTGACATGGTCTGCCGTAGGGACTGTGTAATGGTGGCATGTGTGGCGATGCAAGTCTGTCTAAATGACAAAGCATAATCACAGCACCCTGTTCTAAATCAACACTGACCGTATCATCATCTGGAATTTCTAAAAATCTCAACAAACATTCCATTGGACTGATCTATAAGAAATAAAAATTAAAAAGATCAATTAAAAAAAATTAAGAACTGTAAGAGGGTTTCGGCTGAAGTAGAAATATGTAATTTTGCTATCAGAAATACAGAAAAAAAAATAAAATACTTAGGTTGTGAGCAACTTGAAATTTTTTAAATAAAAATGATGAGGATGATGATTCAATGATAGTTACACGATTAAGTCTGAAAAAAGGAACTGATAAAAAAAAGACTATTTTTATAGCAAAAGGACCTCCTCACACTCTCCCTATTAGGAAAGTTTTTAAACATTCTTGATCAATACTATAATAGAATGTTGAAATTAGCACTATAAAGCAAAAAGGAATTAAAAAGGCGAATATACAAATACTAACCTCATGAGAATTCTGCTCATTACCCTGAGTTGACCTTGCTTTTAAAACTGGTAAAGAACTAAATCGTTTTAAAATGGGAATAAGGGGTGCACTTGTACCATGATTATTTGTACGATTATCAACCTAGAATAATAAATAATAAATAATAATAATAATAATAATAATAATAATAATATTAATAAGAATAATAATATTATAATTTTTAAAAAGAATCTGTCTCGAACTAACCTGATTCCTCCCAGAATCCCAAAGTTGAAGTAAAAGTATGATAACAGTTAAAAGACTTGACAACCTCGCTCTTTGTAATGCTAAATGAAGAAGTAACAACAACGCGAAATGCCTATCGCCGAGGGGTACTCGAGCAACTGTTCCACTTGTACCTTGTCAAATATGGTAAATAAAGTTGTCAACAAAACCAAAAAAATAAAAAAATTTAATCTTATTCACTTTGAAAAAAAAAAAAAAAAAGAGGTAATATTTAAAAAATAAATAAATAAATAAATTGTAATACAAAAATAAAAAAATTCTGTCTACTATATATTTAATTCATACTGTTTTGAAAAGGCAAAGCATTGAAGAAGCTGTTTGAAAAACATTAATTCATTATACATTAAAGGAAAATGTTAACAGTGAATACCATTTGACAGAGCCAAAAGAAGTCTTAAGATTGTCAGAAATTGGAAAAGTTTTGAAATTTAAGTAAAAATTCGAATGTTCCAGACATGTTTGTTGGATGCAAAGTTGTAGTGAAAAATGCTACCTAAATTCTCTCAAGGTTAAGGCACATAAAAAATGACAACAAAATAAGAAATATTTCAATATTTCATGAAAAGAGTAAATTGGAGAAATTTTGGGTAAACGTAATGAATATAATTAAATTATTATTAGTAGTAGTAGTAGATACATAGAACAAGGAAAAAAGTAATCTCAAAAGAGAACAGACTATCAGTACCTGTTATAAAAACAATATTTTCATACTTATATTAGTATTTTGAGCTATTGAAAGGTTCATTCTATGTTTGGGTCTTCTCTCAATGTTTAGATGAATTCAGTTCAAATTTACGGTTTATTAATATCAGTAGTTTTTCAATTATAATAATTATTCTCTTTTTATGAAGTGTGAAAATTACCCATATTTTAACAATAACCATCCCTAGATTGTGATAATCTTAAAATATTTATTTTTATGTAAGAAAATATACCGTAAATAATAAATAAAGAAATAGATAAATTACCTTCACCTTTAATATTATCTTTAGTTCAAAACAATTAATATCAGTGGGATATTATTCACAGCAGTACATTATTTTTATTATCAATTGAATGTTTTCTAATTTTCAATTTTAAGCTTAGAAACTAATAATAAGCATCATTATAGTTTATTTCTTACTCCATCATAAATTTTAATTGCCTGTTAACAGAAATCTTAAAAAGCTTCTCTTTAATTTAGAATTTTATTCATTTGTATAACTATTTCATTTAATCCATAGTATTTATGTTTAAAAATTGTATGTGAATAAAATAGCATGCAAATGACACAGCAATATTAACAATAAAAAAAAATAAATATAACTTTTTCTAATACTACTTTCCAATCAGAATTTTTATTTATGTTTTTCATAAAGAGCGTTAGTTTGCTAATTTAACATTAATATTATCAAATTTGAAGTCATTAGAGCTTATAGCTGTATTTCAAAATGAATACTGAAAAGTCAAAAAAAAATTAGGTAATATAGCATTTTGTAGTAATTTAAAGAAATAATTATACAATAATTATCAACAACATAAATAATTTTAATCAGCCTTTGAATAGTTATGAGCTCCGAACAATATTTTGTTATTTCAGTTTTACTGATGAGCTTCTAAATAATTCAATCAATAATTTGAAAAGCAATGACGACTTCTATGACCAGTTTGATGTTTTTGTTCTTTATTTACCTTAAAACTTTATTGCTTCACTATTCATTAATGCTAATATTAAAACTTATATATTAATCTAATTGATAATTTAAAATTTTATAGATAAGTATATTCAAGAGTATAAGAATTCTTCTTCTATTATATTATTTTTATTAATTTGTATTTTATATGATCCCTTTAAATCATTTTCACTTACTAAATGAAATGATAAATAAAAGTATTTTACTATTGTCATGTATCCGATCAATTTGATTCAATACATCCTGGTTTCGAGCATTCCTGCACACTTTTCAAATTAGTATGGATTAATATGAATGCCTGATTCGGAATTTTGTTCCAGTGATCTGGGTTTCACTGATTGGTGGAGCTAGCATAGATTAATAAGTATAATTGATTTGGCTTTCACTGACTGGTGAAGCTCTTGACAAATCATTAGCAATTAATGAAACTAATTCAATGAATTTTTATGTTATCAAAAAAATGAATTTTGTATTACAAAAGAATTCCCGTAATTAACGTCCGTGTTTTGTAGACGACGGATGAATTCGAGTGTCATAAAGATTTTCAGTCATGTGTACAGGATGAAAAATTTATCATGATGTAATGTCACTGTTCAAAGTCAACATCACTACTTTTCACATGATTCTTTAAAAACGTATCAACTCATCCTCTGTCATTGGACAAGATATGTGTCCGCATTAACTTAATTTTTATGCATTAATTTATCATTATATCTATTTATCAAACTACCTATTTCACTAAATATTTTAGTAGATTTAATAGTATCATAAGTCTCTTGGAATTTATTTAAATGTCAACATTATCTGTAATGCTGACATATAATTTCTTCTCATTGAAGAAACAAAGTCTCAGAAGTTTCCTACAACTTTCTGTACTTTCATAATCATTTTTCGATCCTCAAATCCCCATTCAAGTTCTTTTCATAATATTCCTCATTCAAGACTATTCTACATATCTTTGAAGACTCTCTCACCACTCCTTTAACAAACTTATATATATATATATTATAAAAAAATTGAAGACTCTCTCACCACTCCTTTAAAAATATATATATATATATATATATATATATATATATAATATATATATATATATATATATATATATATATATATATATATATATATATATATATATATATATAATATATATTTACCCTTTCCTTGTAGACCAACTGCTTTTATATACATCTATATACATCATGCAAAAAAATTGAAAAATAAACAAACCCATACACGAATAATGACTAGAAACTGTTTTCTCTGTGGATTTTGCCTCAATTTGTTATAAAGAAAACGGGATTGATAGTTTATAATAGCACGTGTGGGGTAACAATATTATACGTAGAATATATATTGAGATAGAAAGGAAGGAAAAATTATGATTACCTAATGTACAAAAAATTAAAAATTAATCTTTGTAATTTTGTCAGATTAGGTGTATATTATGCCCAAGAAGGATCATTTTGCTCAAAAACATTGAAGAACCTTTATACAATGAAAAATTATTTATATAATTATAATAAAAATAATAATAATAATTATTATTAAGTATAAGTATAATAATAATAATAATAAATATATAAATATTCTAAACTGTGAAGAACAAAAATTTAAATGTGTATACTTTTCTTAAAATTTCTTTCAAAATATTTCTTGCACTATAAACAAAGGTTTGTAAAGTCAGTTGCATTTCATTTGCAACCACATCGTACAAACAGAAACGATCAAGTGGCAAGTGTGCACACACAATTCTCTGGTTTGTTATATTATAGGATGCATTTGATAAATTTTTGCAACCACATTCAGTATTTTCTTAGTTTGGAAAAATTAATCAAAATTGTATGACATTTTTTTCCTTTAAATAATGCTTCATTGGAGTGCTATTATAATAAGATGCAATTTATTAAATATTTAATCCTATTAAAAAAAATTAAGAAATAAAAAGTAATAAATAAAAGTTGCACACTAGCTAGTTGCATATAGTGGTGGTTGCACAAACCTGCAACCACGCCACGAGCCACCGCTGATATATATATATATATATATATATATATATATATATATATATATATATATTATATATATATATATATATATATATATATATATATATATATATATATATTAGGGATGGAGCGATACCAAAATTTTTACCGATACCTAAAAATTCCCCGAAGCCGATACCCGATACCTGAAAATATGCCGATACTTGCCGATATACTACTACCGATACCACTACCGATACCGATACTTTACTCCTATACAAATTTTTGCCGATACCGATACTGAAAAGGCCGATACCGATACCGGTATCGGAAAATATGCCGATACTTGCCGATACCGATACCGATACTTCACTCCATCCCTAATATATATATATATATATATATATATATATATATATATATATATATATATATATATATATATATATATATATATATATATATATATATATAAAATACACAAAAGTTTAATGCTTACTTCCTGGAATGTGACTTAGTACTACGGTTGTTAAAAATTTCTGAGATCTTTCAACAACATCAAGCCAAACAGAAGAAACGAGACTTTCATC
>SEYY01023707.1:102500-112500 GCA_009176605.1 Armadillidium nasatum
ATATCTTTACCTTGCCATCTACTGTGGCACAAATGGTAGAGTGACTGACCCATGTGCTTGAGTGCACCAGTTCAATTCCACTATCTAGAAAAGTTCTCTCCTTGAATAGAGCAATGCCCATGAGATGTAAACTTTTGAATATATATATATATATATATATATATATATATATATATATATATATATATATATATATATATATATATATATATATATATATATATATATATATATATATATATATATATATATATATATATATATATATATATATATATAGGCACAAGTTTACTTGAGGGAAATCTCTCTGAAACTCTTCAAATTGGAAATAATGGGAAATACCCAATGGAATTGTATAAAATATAAATAACTTTTTTTACCTCATTTTCAAAATATAAAACATAAAAGAGTCTTACATAAAACATATTCTAAACTGCTTAAATATTAAAAATATAATAGGTTACTCGATCATATGGTTACAAATTCAGGAATGAGACGAAGTTGTTGTAGAGTGTTAAATGCAGCTGTTTCAAACAACAATTTGAGATGTTAAGATTTACATTTGAGTCTTTATTAATGTACTATTATAAAATATTGAAAATACATTAAACTGGAAATAGAATTTAACTTTGCACTCTTTAACAGCACATTTTGAAATATGGTAATACTTAACAGAATCAGAAATGTACTGAACAATTACAGAACACATTTAACAAGCAATTCTCCATTCTACAATAAACTTTTTAAATCTGGTTTTACTGTGTGCTAACATCAATGCATATTTATTATTATACTGAATTTAATTTTAGAACAGGGAACATTTTTACCATTTGTTATTGAAAATCAAATCCACATGAGATTTCATTATTTCTGGATATTTTTAAAGGAGGCATAAACATAAACCTTTAATGTAGAATACATCTAAATGATGTAAGTCTTCTCACAATTAAAATTAGGACAAGATTTCAAAGAGTTAGGTATACAGAAAAATTTTCTAAGTTGAGGTTTTGCAATTAACAATATTTTGTGTATTGCAAAAAATTTCTAATTAATTGACTGAATAGTAAAATTTCTAATTAATTGACTGATAAGTAATTTGCAATTTAATATTGAACTTGTGCCTTGATAGTCTATTACATTTTTTGTATATTTTAATATTTATTCAGTATGATGCAAGTAATTTCAATATTTATCCATATTACATAATGATTAAAGAAAAAACCTCATATAAGTTTATAAAAAAAATAAAAGGAATAAATTTCAATATTAAATAAATTTAATATAGAGTGTCAGGTTTGGCAAGTACTTTGCTATGTGCTCTGTTGCCCTTTGGTCGATCCTTTTTGCACTTTTTCAAAGGGTATCTCTAGCATTGACTCGGCTTTACACTAGGGTGCCTCACACTCCCACCTTCCTACCCTTTCTTCACATCCCCCATAGATTTGCATGCATATACTCAAAACATTATCTTTAATAAAATTAAATTGTGAAAATAAAACCTGTCTCTAAGATGCATGGAGGGGTGGCATCCAAACAACGGTCCTTATCTACCCCTGAACCTCAACATCACTTGGGAACTTTCATCCTCAAGTGATGGGGTTGATACTACCAAGACTTGGTGCACAGTTTTCATTTTTTTCTTTTTTTTTTTAATATCTGTAATTATGAACCGACCGGGGCCCCGGCCAACCCTGGCCAACCCCGGCCCCGGCTAAAAATCTTGGAAAACCGGGATTTGCCGGCCGGGGTTAAAATGAGAAATTATACTTGAGAAGACAATCCAATTTAAAAAATTTTTTTTTTTTATTTTCAGCCAATTCTCCTGAAATTTCCAGTGTATATAGCTTTTTTCCCCAGTGGAAAAAAGTCTATTTCTAGCGTTTTTCTGAGTCTACAACTATTAAAAAGTTTTTTTTTTCGTTTTGGAAATTTGACAATTTTCAAATGAATAGCGGGGCCAAACCACTTTTTGGGATGGCCTGAAATTTGTACTGTATATTCAAAATTCTATTGGCAACAAAAACTTGTAACAGACTTTTGTTCCCACAGTTATAGAAAAAATATTATAAGCCCAAAACTGAACAACTATCAAATTTTTTTCTTAATCCATCTTTTGGGACAAAAAAAATTAAAACCAAAAACTACAACTATAACATTTTTTTTTGGTGGGTGTATAGAGGAGCTAAGGCAAAGTTAGAGGCAAAAGTATGAGTGAAGTTCAGCCTTAGTAGAAAGTAAACTGGCAGTTGTAGTATCAGAATAAAGTAGAGGAGGGAAAGAGGAAGAAGTAAAGTTAGAGTTGACATTTTTTGCAAAATGCCAGAAAGGGCAAGAGGAAGAGGAGCCAGAAAGATTATTGCATTTTTGGCGGAGAAAAGAAGAATAGATTTTTCATGATTCCGGGATGAAATATAAATTGAATGAGTTTCAGGAGTTTGAAGACGACGGTAATCTCTGAAGGCAGCATCCCTACGGCGGATAGCGAGAGAACAAGTAGAGTTAAACCAAGGTTTATTAGGTTTAGTAGTAGAAGGAAAATAATATGGAATGTACGCCTCCATGCCAGAGAGAATCACCTCGGTTATACGCTCAGCAAACTTAGAGATACCCCTCCCACGAAAGCAACAATCATTCCATGGGAAATCAAAGAAGTACAACCGCAAGTCAGACCAGTTAGCAGCAACGAAGTGTCAGAAACGTCTCATTGCCGAAGGCGGGGGCCGTTCTTGCGAAAGACTTGAAGAGATAGAATAAGACGGAGATAAGAAGGTGATCGGATGAACCCAGAGGAGGAAAGAGTTTAGCAGTATAAGGAGAAGGATAAGAAGTAAGGAAAAGATATAGTATGTTGGGTTCTTCAGCAAGGCGGTCAGGGATACGGGTAGGGAGTTGCACCAACTGCTCAAGGTTGTTCTGGATAGAAAAGTTGTAGGCGAGTTCACCGACTGGATCATGAGAACTAGATAAAAGCCATTGGCGGTTGTGAACATTGAAATCACCTAAAATGATGATTTCGGAGAAAGGAGAAGAAAGAATGTGCTCTATTTTGGAGTTTAAATAGTCGAAGATTTTTGGAGAGTCAAGAGAATTGGGAGATAAATAGACAGAACAAATAAATTTAGTAGTAGAATTGCAAGAGAGCTTAAGTCATAAGGTAGAGAATTCAGAAGACTCCAAATTAGAGACACAAGAGCAAATAACATCGTTGCACACACACATACACACACACACACACACACACACATATATATATATATATATATATATATATATATATATATATATATATATATATATATATATATATATATATATATATATATATATATATATATATATATATATATATATATATATATATATATATACGAGTATATATATAATGTTACCCTGTTCCTCCTCAAAACAATATCCAAAACTAAAGAAATTAGTAGGTAGCGTTTTTTTTTTTTAAATATTTTTTTTAAAAAGGGGTACGATTTTTGCAAAAAAAAAATAGTCAAATGCTTGTAACTTTTTTTCTAGACGTGATATCAAAAATCAGTTCTCACCAATACAAGAAATAGGGGCCAAGATTATTCAATTAAATTTTCAGCTTATGTGGACCAGTGGTTTAACCACGCTACTAATTTTTTTTTCAACTTTGGGTCCAAATAACTTTCAAACCGTTATAGACTCAGAAAAATGCTCGAATACAACTCAGAACTTCGTAAAAAAATTCATATACCCTGAAAATTTCAGCTCAATCAGCCAAATAATAAAAAAAAATTTTCAAACAAAATATAAGAAAATTAAGATTATTCTTCTTGCTTTTTTAAAATTTTCTCTTTTTTTTCTGTTTCTTTTGACCGCTCATTTTCTGCTAGGAAATCTTCATCTTTGTGTTTTGATTTTTGATACCCCATAAGATTTAGTTGAAAATTTTTTTACTTGTAGCACCCGGAGGTCCTCTTCTAATTTTCTGACTGCAGATGCTACATTTAGCTATTTCGAACCTATCCTGAAACATTGTAAAGTACTTCCATACTGCTGAAGCTGATCTTTTAACTATATTGACTGAAAATATAAACAAAATTATAATACTTTGAAATTATGTAGCTAATTGATGCAAGCTTGATACATAACAATAAAATAACAATGATATGTATAAATACAGGTTATATTGATAATTCTATATCTTACTTTTTTTTTTTCAAACTTTACATTAGTGTCTTACATATGTAAAGCTGTTAAATCACTATTATGAATAAAAAAAATTTTTTTTTTAATTTTTGTACTTTTTATTATTCAAAATTCAAAATTTTCTGAATTTTTTTTGGGAGAAAATGCTATAATCATTAATATAAATGAATGTTGACTATTCTACGCCTTTTTTATAAGTTAATAAACCTCAATTAAATATATATCCAATTTTTTTAAAGTAAAATTTCAGTGCTTTTGACCTCTTTACAAATTTTAGGCAACCCCGGCCAGAACCCCGGCCCCGGCCAAATTCCAGCCCCAGTCGGTCCCTATCTGCAATATTCAGTCTTTATTCTCATTTCCACTTTGATGAACACCACTACTCTTATTCTTAATAGACACTCTGATGCTTGAGCATTCCAACAGAAAACGTTTTTCTATTCCCTCTAACTGGCTCTATCCTCAAATTTCAGCCAAAGGTAACTTGTGCATATGTGTGAATGATGTTTTTGTTCTTGTATCTCTTGTTTAGTCTTTTAAATTTTTCCTCTTGTGGCTAAAACTTTCTTGCAAATCTACAATAATTCATTTGTTCCAATTAAAAATCTATCCTAGATTCTTCAACTATAAAAACCATAAAATAAAGTACATTCTCCCCTTTCCTTTTTCTGAAATCATCATTATAAGAAATTTTAATATTCACCACTGCCAATAGTTTTTTCCTATTTATTAATTTTTTTTTGTGTGTGTGTGGTTAATATCACTTTTTGGTGATTCACAACAAGAATTTGAAATTAAAGGATATTCATTTTATCTGTACCAGCACATTCATAAGAAAGGTGGCAATGTTGCTCTTTATATCAGAAATACAATTCAATCTGTTCAGAAACTGGAATTTAAAAGTGTTTGAGGTTGATATTTTTTTAAGGAGTAAACTATGTAGAATAGGAGCATTTTACAGATCTCCTTCTCAGGGTCAGGGATTGAATGTTGCAATGGTAAATGAGGTTATAGCACTATGCAGTATTAAAGAATTAAATATAATCATAATGGGTGATTTCAATTTTCCTGATAGTGATTGGGGTACTTTCCTAGTACTGATCAGAGTACTATATACTTGATAATTTTTTAAACCAGGTAGTTGATGAAGCAAAAGATCTGCTGCATTATTAGATCTAATATTTATAAATAAAAATTTTTTTGGTTAAAAATGTTACAGTTGAGGGAAATTTTGGGTGTAGTGATCATAATAAAGTTTAATTTAAATATAGCAGGTGAAACGCATTTAGTAGAAAACAAGGTAAAAATTTTGATTTTAAAAATGTAGACTGTAATAAATTCAGAAACATGCTTATAGCCACTGACTGGAATAAAGAATTGGAAGACCCAATCTGTTTTCAAATGTGGAAAACTTTCAAATATCACCTTGGATAAAATTCACTCAGAATGTTTTCCAGTCATAGAAATTATGGCAAAGAATAGAAAGCCCAATTGGTGGAGTAGGGAAATAAGGGATAAAATTACAGAAAAGCATACATGGTTCAAGAGGTTCAAAGACAATAACAGTAAAATGGATTTGGAAACTTATTGGAGAATAAGGAATGAGCTAAATCAAGAAATAAGGTCTAAGAGACAATTATAAATTAACTTCGCAAAAATAATAATAAAGATTTAAAGAAATTCTTCAGTTTTTAAAAATTTAATAATAATAAAAGCAGAAAGATTGGTTCTATTAAAATAAATAATAATGTTATTTTCTCTGATGAAGAATATTTAATATTTTTTAATACCTATTTTGCATCAGTGTTTACAGATGAAAGGTTTGATAACAGTTATATTAAAGAACAGAGTAGTAATAGTTTTACTTTTCTTGACATTATCTAATATTAAAGATTTATTTGAATATACTGATTATAATGTTTTCTGCAAGTCCTGATTGTATACATGGAAAAATATTAAAGGAAGGTAGCAACAGTATTTACAAGTTATCTCAGTATGGTTTAGGAAAGGTTATTCATAATTGGATACAGAAGTGGTTGAAAGATAAAAGATAGTGTGTAGTATTAAATAGAAATAAATCATTATGAGAGTTAGTAAAGTGTGTGATTCCCCAAGGTTCTGTGCTGAGGTCTCTTCTATATTAATGATTTAGATAGGGGAATAAAATATTTATTTTATAAGTTTGCTAATGATACTAAACTGGCCAATCCTGTTAAAAATATTGAGGGATATATGACAATCAATGAAATTTGGATAAACTCTTTGACTGGGCAGAGAAGTGGCAAATAGATTTTAATGACAAAAAATGTAATGTTCTTCATATGAGCTATTCTAATAAGAGTTTCAATTATGAAATATATGGGGAATAGCTTAAATCTCAACAAAGAAAGAGATTTGGGTATCATTATTAACAGTAATTTGAAAGCGTCTGAACAGTGCTTAGAAATTAGGAATAGGGCTAACAATGTTAGGAATTACAAATCGAAATGCTAATTATAAAATAAGGTAATCCATAGGTTCTATAATAGTTATGTTAGACTGCAGATTAAGTTTTGTACACAAGTTTGGGCTCCTTATCTAACTAAAAAAAGACATTAATATACTGGAGGCAATGCAGCATAAAACAATAATGATTTTTGGATTTGAAAATAAAGTTATAGGCATAGGCTCAAGGAATTGGGGAGGTTTTCCATCAAAAGAAAGTACCTTAGAGAAGATACGATTCAGGTTTTCAAAATATACTCGTGTTGACTATGTAAATATGGGTAAGTTTCCATTAGAACACAATGGACACACAAGGGATCATAATAAACTGGTAATTAAGAAAGTTTGCCATCTGGGTATGAGGAAGTATTTTTTCAGCAAGGGAGTGATTAATTTTTAGGACAGTTTACCACAGATTATTAATATTAACTCTCATTCAAACTTCAAAAAAAGTTACATCACTATATGGATGATCTTGGTATACAATATTTTGTTGTATATCTTGATTATAAAATTACTTTGGAGTATTGGTGACTTTGCATGTTTGCTTTGACAATATTTCTTTATAGTTTAGCTTAATAAATTGCATGCTGCAAATACTGTATAGTAATGTGATTGAGTTATTCGTATGAGGAAAATTTGATCTGGGAACAAACATTCATAGTGAATGGCAACTTAACATTTTGCTGACTATGACAGTCCTTTTTAGGCCCCTGTTGATTATAACCATGATATTTTCTTATGTAATACATAATATTCGTATATTTCTGTAATTAACGATAAATTAGATATATATATTTAACGTAATTTCTATAGAAAGAATAAGTTTAATTAACTGACAAAATATACTGAATCAATGATTTTAGAAACACCATTAAAATGCGATTAAATCTACATCGCAAATCAGTTCAAGAAGATCTTTAAAAAAATTATCCAAAAAAAATCCATAACTTCCAATCAATTTCATAATGAACTGTTGTTTCTAGAAACTCTTCCTGACCGCTAATTTTTTTCCTATAAATAAATTGAATCCTTGAAGCAGAAACAGTATTTAAAACAAATATCGTAATATTGAACCACAAAAATAATAAAATAATATATATATATATATATATATATATATATATATATATATATATATATATATATATATATAATATATATATATATATATATATATATATATATATATATATATATAAGAAAGAAAAATAACAGTTTTTAAATAAATGGGAAACTAAGAAAAGAAGGCAGTGACTTCAGTGTATGTAACAGCATAATTAGACTGTATAAAAACTGTTTATATACTTTCACTATTTTATCTAGTGTATATACTTTATACATTTTAAGGTTTCTTTTATACTAGAGAAATTATATTAAAATTCTCTTTCACAAGGTGGTTTTATAAAATTGTTTTTTTTGTGTCGACATGGCACCTAAACAAGCTGCCGGTTTTCAAATAAGCATTTTTTAAAAATTACTGTCCACGTGTTAGACGTTTTATAAAATGTAAGTTTTTTATTTATTTAAAAAAAATTTTTTTTATTATTTTATTTATTTATTTTTTTAAATTATTTTTATTTTTATTTATTTATTTTTTTTGCTTGTTCGTACGAGTATTCAAAGTTCTGAATTAAAAGGTATGAGGTTATATATTATCCTTATTCTCCTCTTTCTTACTATCCTTTCAATTGACTTCATCTCAAATATATACCTCCAGCGTTCTTAAATATATCATATTTATATATTAATGAATTTCATGAAGCAATAATCTTCGAAACAAATCATAGTAAGTCTCCTAAGTTATTAAATTGTAACGCTAATTCCGACCCTTCCCTTTCAGGTCAAGGTTTTTAAATATTAAACCGAGCAAAATTTAGCTTCATGTTTTTATAACTGTGGTAATACCTTCGTCAGGAAGTGAATAATAAATACTATTTATATATTTTCACTATTTTGTCTATTGTATATAATTTTATTTTTTGTTTCCTTTTATATTGGAAAAATATTGAATTTTTCTACATAAGGTTTTGTAATTTTTTTATGTGGCACTTAACAGTTTGAAAGCTAAACATGCTGCTGGTTTTCAAATTGAGACTTAAAATTTTCGTCAACGCATTTAGACGTTTTAACAATATGTAACTTTTTTGTTCGATAGATGATTTTCAAATTCTGAATTCAAGGTATGAGGTAATTTTTATTTTCACTTCTTTCTTACAATATCATTTCTAATTGATTCTTCTACTCAAAATATACCTCTATAAATCCTAATTGTTAATATATAATTCAGAACCCAACAAGGATTTCAATTCCTTAAAAAAAACGTATATGGTAGGTCTAAGATTAATATTTTCATTTAAACTAATTCCAATTTATTTCAGATCAAAACGGAATAAATAGCATAATTCTGTTGTAAGTTATAGAATAAGACATAATAAATACTGGGTAAGGAGATTAGGACATTTTTTTTTTTTTTCTTGTCAAATTTCTGTAACTTTAATAGATTTTTAGATACATATCCCTTCGCTATTTTCGATATAACTTTTTTTCTTTACTGATCTTGTCCAATTTTTCAGGAACTCTAGAAGAAGGGTATAGCTAAAGTTTAATATTGAGACATTTTAGATATATTTCTCTAAAAACACGTTATGAGGTATAATGCAAAAAAAAAAAAAAAAAAAAAAAAAAGTTTGAAAATTCTGAAAAAATATTTTTTCCTCAGAATTCAAAACATCATAACACGTTTTTAGAAATAGATATTTAAAATGTTTCACGATGAAACTCTAGATATACCATTCCTCTACTTTTCCCTAAAAACTTAATCAAGTTCAGTCAAGAAACAAAAAGTTATTATATATATATATATATATATATATATATATATATATATATATATATATATATATATATATATATATATATATATATATATATATATATATATATATATATATATATATATATATATATATATATATATACAGTATATAAAAACAACGAGGTATACTTTTAGGGGCCAAAATGGACTAAGATATATATACTGATTTTATTTATAACTTTTTTATTCTTGACCGAACTTAATCAAATTTTTTGGAAATGTAGAAGAATAGTATATCAAGAGTTACATCGTAAGACATTTTAGATATCTGTTCCTATAAACATGTTATGATGTTTTGAATTTTGAGAAAAAAAATAGTTCAGAATTTTAAAACTTTTTTTTTTTTTTTTTTGGCATTATACCTCACAACCTGTTTTTAGGGAGATATATCTAAAATGTATCAAGGTAAGGCTTTAGCTGTACCCTTTTTCTAGAGTTCCTGAAAATTTGGACAAG